>RJWH01006807.1:0-48780 GCA_004363575.1 Solenodon paradoxus
GCGCCTCTCTGCCCCTTCTGAATATCAGTTATGGAGACACCTGCATTCATGGATCTTAATTGGGTCTGGATTGGGAGGGAGGTCAAGTAGCAACTCGGAGTCCAGTGCAGGTGTGGTAAGAGCTTGGTTGGAGGTATGGATAGAGACCACAAAAAAGGAAACACACCAAGTAAGCTGGAGGAGAAAAAAGAATGAGCTAGTAGCAGGACTGGCTTCTTGCCACCTAATTAACAACTAAAACATCACCTCCTTGGGTACCCTCCCACTTAACAAGATGCTCTATTGAATGACCCCATTTTGTTTTCTTTATAGCAGTTATATTATCTTCTTGTTCTGTTATTTGTTTACTTACGTCTCTTCCCTCCATCATGTAACTACCAGAAGAACAGAACCCCACTTTGGCTTATTTCCTCTGTCCCCCCCCCCCCACCCCAGTGCTTATTGCAGTGTCTGCCACATAGGAGTTTGGAAAATGTGGTCGAATATATTGAGTGGCTGAAGAAAGGGTGATCTCTGGAGGCAGAGTGTGAGCAGATAAAGACAGTGTGTGAAGAAGGCTCAGCTGAGAAACTGCCAATGATTAGCTGTGACGGGAGCATGGTGCTTTTTCTTAAAAGTTAGGGGTAAAGCACCGCATCAAAACATTATCTTAGAAGACTTGGAAAGTCACCAGACTGCCTGATCTATAATATAGCTTTCTACTCCTGAATCTGGTGATTGCCAACAGAGTAGATTTGAAGTATCTGTTATGTGCAAAACTGATGACCTCACTGAGGCCTTTGGAGAGTATTGCCAGAAGAGGATTTTCAACTAGAATGCTTCTGTTATAGTCTTGACTTCAAGAATTTTGTTCAGGTTTATAGTGTTGTTTGGTTAATTCTCTCGATACATTGAGCTGGTTGAGACTTACATGCCGCTATTACTTTAAGGCCAAGGCCACTTCGGGGATTTTTGTCTCCCCTTCCCCCTTTTTCCATTCAAGGTGGCATATTGTGAGGTCGTCCAGCTTCCTTATGTGATGGTGATAAGTGCTTCCTCCTCTGTGCCTGTATAACAGGATGTAGTTCCATTCAGAACATTTGATTACATATCTATCAGATTGTAATATAAAGTGCTGGGTACTTGGTTATAAAACTAAATCAGACTTCACTCTTTCAGAAGTATTAAAAGCTACTGGTTTATGTTTGATACTTTTCTCTTTCTATGGTAAGAAAAAGTGAATCTGGCATTGTCTAGTCTCCCCCAGAATGCATAATAAGATATACATACTATGAAAATTAGTTTTAAGGAAAAGAATCATTATGGTTGCCTTCTTTTATGTATTTCTCAGTTTTCTACATGGATACAGTTATGGCCAAAAGCAGTGACTTGGAACTTTTTTCAGATTTTGGTTGTGCCATTGTGTTTCTTTGTCTGCTCATGGGTGAACACACCTGTCAGAAAGCAAAGTCACGGGCTCCCAGAGGTAATCCACTTCATTTGTTGGGCTAGAGAGACGTTTCTCTTGATACCAAAAGCCTTTTGCATCTTGATAGTGTTATCAGAATCCTGCACCTAACGGCTTTATACCTTGGTAGCCTGAAGATAGTATACAGAACATGATTTCTGTTGCTTTTGAACTTTTATGTTTTCTTAAGCATGTTTTTATCTTATAACCTAGCTTTCTTTTCTTTTCTTTCCTTTTTTGCTCTCTTTTCTTTTCTCTTCTTTCTCTTTCTCTCTTTTAAAGGAAATGTTCAGGTAGAATGATGACAAGCAGAGCCAGGCAGGAAGAGAGAGGAGGAAGAAGAGTTTATTTTATTTAGTCATTCATCTTGGTTGTTTTCCTGGCCACGGGATGTAAATGTGGGTCCTTGAGATGTATGTGGACATGGCCAGAAGCAGTAGACCTAATTGCTATTCCACCAGGGTATGCCAGAAAACCCAGACAGATTTCTCATAAATTGAAAAAATACTGAATCTTGGTATATTGGCTTTCTTTATCAGATTTCAGTACTCTTGTTTTCTTATTTATAGGAAAATGTAAAAGTAAGGTACAGTTTTTATCAAAAATTGAGAGTTTTTACTTTAATTTTCTAATTTTTAATTTTCTCATTAAATTTGAGGTGAAGCTTTGTGTAAGTTTAAGGTATCTAGCATGTTACTTTGATACATTTTTATGTTGTAATATGGTTGCCAATTAGATTTTGTTTCCTATACACACCTGCACCGTTCCTCAGTTTATTAATTAATAAAAGCAGTATAGACTCGGACATTCTTAAGCACTGATTTTATAACCCTTTTACCTGAACGCTCTCTAACTTTAGCAAAAAGTATGAATTTAGTTTGTGTTAGGGCTCCCAGGAAGTATTCAACAGCTTGCCTCTAAGAACTTCTGTTATTAACTATCTGTACATTGTTAACCCACAAATGTCTGCCAAGCTTAAGTATGCTTACTTCAATGGTATCTACCTATAACTAACTGGAAAAATCTGTCATGAGAAAGTTAGGCCTAGTCAGTTCTTCCCTCAAAAAAGGAATCTTTAGCAAGCAGTCTCTCTATCCCTACCGATGCAAAAGAATAATAGACTTTTTTCTTCATTTGGACTATGTATTTTTATGTTGATCATCAGTCCATAATTTCAAACTTATCTTTGTTTTTTTCTTCATTATTGTACTTGAATATTAATTTAACAGCAGTAGTATTTCTGGAATACCTAGCGATGTATCTTTGGTCAACACATTGGTTTTTCTCTCATGAAAAGAAGGCCTTTCTAGGTGCCAAGAGAATGTGAGCAGAAGAGGCATTTAGGTCAAGCAGGTCCTGAGTTTTCCTCTCCATTCACACCACCAACACCTCAGGGCACTGAAATTCTGGGTTCAAGGGCCAGTATATTGAGGGTAAAGCTAAAGTGAAAGACGCCCCATCCCGTCTTGGAACTCTGGGAAGAAGCTAACTTGCAAGGTTTGCCTTCTAACAATAGAACAGTGACAGTAACATGTGGCAAGATGTGTTTAGGTGGAGAGAGAATTCCTAGGCCTTCTTCAGCTTGTGAGTTACTTCTAAGGAATTCTAAAGTTACCGTATACCAACCAGCTAGTTGCAATCAAAGACAGTTTTGAAAGCCAGTGAGCCAGCCTGTCAATACGGATGCTGGGTTGAGGGGCAAGCTGATACTAACACTGCAGTTGGTAACCAGGTGTCCAATGTAAATGAGATTATGGAGTCTAGATGTCTTTGATATCAATTAATGTTGGGATGGAGCCAAGCAATTGGGCTAGACCTCCCAGCCTCTAAGCCAAGAGTGCACACTCCAGTGGATTCATAGTTCCCATGGGGTCCAACTGCAGCGTCAAGCCAATTTTCTGGGGTTCAGGCCTATTACTAGCATTATTTTGAAGACAAGAAAGCCCCACGAGACAGTACTATGGTCTCTGTGTGTTCGTCTGAGATCCCTTACTTTACCACTGTGAAGCTCTATAACCCCACTCACATCCATACACTCAGCCGCCATCTTGGTAGAAGTTGGGAAAAGCAAGCATTGCAAACCAGAAAGAACTGAGCTACCATAGAACGTAAGTTAAAGTCAAGGTGGACATTTGAAAAGCAAGGTAAAATCAGTTATGGAGAATTTAAGAACTACGGTTTTAGGCACATCTTAAGATTTTATCTTGAGGGTTTATTCC
Source organism: Solenodon paradoxus (assembly GCA_004363575.1). Taxonomy (NCBI): domain Eukaryota; kingdom Metazoa; phylum Chordata; class Mammalia; order Eulipotyphla; family Solenodontidae; genus Solenodon; species Solenodon paradoxus. The sequence goes on from RJWH01006807.1 coordinate 3,667, forward strand.
CAGCATTTCAATTTAGATCATGTCCCCCTCATGCACTATTGAACATAGCTTAAATCCAGCGATTGTCTGATTGAGGTGGTAGATTGCCTGCTTTTGCCATGCCCAATTTATGTTCTCTTTGTCTCAATTACTTGATCACCAGAAGTAGAATTTTCCTTTTCTCACTGCCTACTCATTGTTATAAAATAAGGGCAAAGTGAAATAAAATTGTAACATAATTGTATGATATTTGATGATTTACATTACTAAATGGCAGGCATCATTACCATGTGCTCTTCGAAATGTCGATCCATTTGCTGACATGCCACAGTCTGAGTTTGTTGTACACAAGGTAATTTAAAAGCATCTGTATATAATGTCTGAAAAGTGTGGGTAATATGAAAATCAAGTGTATGAAATTTCTTATGATCTGTAAATACGGAGCTAAATTTTTTCAAAGTTCGCCTGTCTCCCTTCTATCGAAAAGAGTTGTAATTTGCTCTACCAGACAGGTTAGTGAAAATTATTCTTCAGATTTTTCATCTTGACAACTACATTTTATTATTTAAACAATTTATTAATTAACTAACCTATAATATTAACACAGGGTAGTACATTTGTATTAATCCATAACTATGTGGTGAATTATTTTTAAAAGATTCATTTTGGTGCACCCTGGTAGAGTAACAGTTACGTCAGTTGTTTCCAAAGGGGTGCATGCAGCTACATACTCTTGGGTTCGAATCCTGGCTCCGGGGGAGAAACAACCTGTGTGAACAACAACAAAAAAAATCAAATGCTTCTTCCTCCTGTCTCTGCCTGCCTGCCTACCTACTACTGCTTTCCTTCCTGCACTTTTCCTTTGAAAAAAAAAAAAAAAAGATTCATTTTAAATAAACTTTTTTGAAATATATTTTACATATAAAAATGCACCTTCAGTAGCCCCCCACCCTTTTCTGTGGCGGGTACATTCTAAGAGTACTGGTAGATGTCTGAAACCATCGATAGTTCTGATCCCTACATATGCTATGGTTTTCTCTAGATAGGCACACACACACACACACACACACACACACACACACACACACATATATGTTTGTATGTATGTATGTATCCATGATAAAGTTGGATTTATAAATTAGGCACAGTATTAACGCTAATTATAAAACAGAAGAATTATAGCCACCTACTGTCATAGAACTTATGTGAATGTAGTCTCTCTTTGAAAATATCGTGTTGTGGGTAATATATCTGGACTGATGGACCTGGATGGCTGAAACTGTAAAACGTGAAAGAAACTGTGGAAAGGGGGAGGTACTACACATCCACATGAAATGTACTCATTTTAACTGCATAGTTCTGTATGAAGTAGTGTTCTTAGATTGCTGTGGTTGCGCCCTCTGATGTCATTAGCCAGTGTCCCTCTTAGCTGATATCAATCCAGTCAGTTACATTGGACCATATTAGAAGTACTTGCAAAGACTTACTGGGTCTGTGGGTTTGTTTGCACTTACCAACAAAATGTTTCTAGATTTATCTTTTTATTCTTCTATTTGTGGCACACAGATGTCAGCCATCCAGATGACCCCAAGTCTCACAGCTTTACTGGATACCTTCATTTTTAATATTCAAATAAAACTGGTTAAAAACTTGACTGTGGGAGCGCCCATGGCTGCCCTAAGAATGTGGCTTACGTTTTCCAGAGCGCCTCCCTTTGATTTTCGGTTCCCGTCAAACACTGTGCTCACAGCTCGTCCCTTGATGCTCTTCCCTTCTTTCTGGACCACACTGGCTCAGACTGGCCACTTGCCCTTGCATTGCCCCAAGCACCACTAACACAAAGTGACTGGCTGTCTGGAGCACATTCACACGAAGGATTCGGCGACCATGTCTGCCACACTGTAGACAATCTAAGTATTAGCCAGTTACCAGCCTTGTGACTTTCCATCACGGGGACTGTCTCACCTTACAAATAGCAGATATTAGTAGGGATGCGACCTCTGTTTTCATGGAACACTTTACCAGGTTAGAGGAAATTGACTAGTTCTCTTGCAAAATGGAATAGAGGTGACAGTGAAAGAACAATTCTTATTTTTTATTGTTTCAAGTAGGAAATAAATCAGTACATAAAAATAATCTTTTATTAAGCCTTCTGATAAACTGCATAGACAGCCTAGTAAATGCAGCCATTTTTTAGTAGTGCTGTGGAAGAAATTCTTGGCAGAAAGCAAGCAATATTGGTTTTGCAGTGCATTTTTAAGATTTGCAGGAGGCCAATGTGGCCAAGTAGCCAGAGAGGTTTTTAATCAAGATAGCATATGCTTTCTGAACTCTTAAGAGCTTATTCAAATCTCTGCCTACTAAAGGACTTCTGGAGAGAACCAGATGAAGTTTGGAAGGATCTTATATTTCCTTTCATTATCTTCATTTTTTTGAAACTCTCTAAAGGAGAGGACAGATTTTTCTTAATATGTCTCCTAAGGATAAACTGTGCTTTCAAAAATGAGATGTATGTATTTGAATTTTGTGTTCTTTCTTTTGATGGTGGTTTTTAGTAAGCTCCTGTATTACCTAGCAATGTCTTTTAGAACAGTGTTTTGCTGTCAAGCTCTAGTGCAACTAGTAAATGATGTCTTTCAAGGAGGGCCCGTCCACGGGAGATAGGGTTTGAATTGGAGATGTCACACAGTGAGACACTTACACCGGCTCTTCCTCTCTTGCGCAGCACACTTTTGGAGCAGTCCTATGCTTATGTCTCACCACGTGCTTGCAGTCTAGTGGTAGAATCAGTCCTTCAAGTGGTCACGTGCAACTTTAAAACACAGATTGTAAAGAATAAGTGTTTGCTAAGCGAGCATGTGGAGCTTGGGCTGTGGGAGAAGGTTGAGTCAAGGCCTAAGGAACTAGGCAGGGTTGAGTGGAGTAGGGGTGGGTCAAATTTGTGGAAGCAAAAGGAATACGCCCTATAGCAGGAGAGGATGTGGTTAGGTGGGCTGGGGTTCTGCAAGCTCAGGAGACCTAGAGAGAGGACTTTGGAGTGTGTGTGTCAGTGTCCCCTCCGTGGGCCTTGCTGGCCATGTGAAGAGGCACTGACCTTCATTAGGGCAGGGGAGTTTGGGGAGATTTTTAAGGGGGTAATGATGGGGTGGTGAAATCAGATTTCTGTTTCCAAACAAAGCTTGGTTGCTGAGTGGTGGGCATAATGAAAGGGTTAGGTGCTTGAGCAGTACCCCCGGGGGCTGGGGGTGGTGCGCAGGGGTGGGATGAACTGGGATGGGAATCTTCAGAGACAAACAGTGGACTTATTTGCAAAAGATTTAGGAGGCAAAAGTCAGCAGCACTCGGTGATAGACTGGATGAATTTGGGGGTCCAGACAAGGGAGATGTCAACAATGATCCTGAATTTCTGGCTGTCTTTCGTGAGATGTGGTGACAGGAGGAAGATTCAGAGGGGAAGATACTGGAATGGTTAGGCACTGATCTGAATATTTTATACTCATTTCCTCCATACAGCTCAATAAACACTTATTGAGGGCAGATGGGGGGTGGGGGGGAAGGGAGTTAGAAGGAATTTTTTGGTTTTAATGGAAATAAATGAAAAGAATAGATTGGGTTATGCAGGAATTCGCTGACTGACTTGGCTTGAACACAGTCATTTTCTCTGAGTTTTTCTTTGTAAGATCCCACATCTTCCATTTTTGGCTGCATGCTGTCTCATGTTCTTGATAATGTATTAATATTTCCATAGGGCTGTCTTCTTTTTAGAGGCCGGGCATGAAGCAAATTCATTTTCACTGTTCCTTGCAATGCTTTTTGAAATGGAACCATTTCCTTGAGGTACTCTGCCATACACATTCCATTATGAGCAGTTTCCAGTTTACACCGATGTCCTGTGACAGTAATCCCATAATACAACATGTTGTAGCAGTTTTGTTAGTTATTGGTTTAGACTTTGTGTGACTCTGCTAAATTATTTTTGGCCAAATGAAATGCATCCTTGAATTTTTAGCAAAAAAAGTTTAAGTACTAAGGTTTTTTTAATGTATATTTTGGTATTTTTCACTATTCAGTGTTCTCATGGATCTCTTACAGAAGTTATTAAAAATGGAACTGTTTTATGAAAATGAAATGTCATTGAAAGTTTTAATTTGTGGAGAATTAACCTTTGAATCGTCTCGTTTTCGATTAAAATTTCTTTTCACCTGATCTCCTCACCAAGCAGTCAGTCTCTTTTAAGGAGAAGCATTTACTATGGAATCCCACAACACACTTAAAATGAATAGCTTCTAGCAGGGTGTCTCAATGGCAGCTCGTTGCACATTTGGCGCTGGGTCATTCTTTGCTGTTGGGCTGCCTTGCGCTCAGTAGGATGTACAATGGCATCCCTGGTCTCTACCCACGAGGTGCCAGCAGCATCCCCACCCTATTGTGACAACAAGGGCTCTAGACATTGCCAGATGTCCTGTTCAGTCATCCCCAATTGAGGACCCCCTCATTAGATTCATATGTTTACATCTAACATACACAAGACTGTCTTTTTTTAAGCTGTTGCAAAAGGCTGCCTATAATAATAACATGCCAGTTGAGTGATTTTATATAGACTAGGCAGTAAAATTGCTGATGGATAAACTCATTTGTAGTCATGAAAATGCACAAAATTGGTTCATACCAACCTTAGGAGAGAAATGACCTCTGCGGAGAGAAGAAATAGGAATGAACGAAGGCACATTTTTGTCATTTTACATTTCGGACATATCAGAAACTAATGTGTTCCCAACTGTAGCATTTGAAAAGGGGTGTACATTGTTCTGTATATTTATATGAACAAGCTTTTTTGAACTGCTATGGTATATCATATAATATCTGCTGTGCTTTTAAGCTTTCGTCAAATTTTAATTTACTGCCAGGCACGCTTACACCCCAGGGCGTAAGCGTCTGTATATATGAGACACTTCATTCACTTGTGCTTGTCAAACTTGGGAGGATGCCACATAAAACCTCACATAAAGCAGGGGCCCAATAGATAGTTCTGGCTATTGTTTCCTTCCTGGTTGGGTTAGCACTACTGGGAAAGTATGGTAGTTTCTAAGTAACGAGTCTCTAACTTGCATGCCCTGATGGAGTAGAGACTGGGCGCAGTGCACATAACATCCCAGGGCCCAAGAGAGCAGCCAACATGAACAACTAAATAAAGAACAAAATGCTTCTTTCTCCTCTCGCTTTCTGCCTGCCTCTGCATGATGTCATTTCTGCCTGCACCTTTACTTTAAAAATTAAACATTGAAAAATGTCTAAGGAATTTCTTGGAAAACATCCAGTCTTTCCTCCTTGTAAAACCTGAATAATGTTTTATATTTCTATGGTATTTGGTGAATGCGTATTAGCTTTATTGTCTCTCCTTGTCATGGAATGTAGCCTGTGCATGAATTTAATCACATTTTATAATTTATAAATTCATCATGCAAAAATAATTTGCATAATTTCTGTCTCAGTTATTTTAGAAGAAGTCTTCTTGCAATAAAAGAATAAAGATCAAAATAATGAAAAATTTGCTCACTTTTAGGTGTATAAATATTATAGCAGACATTACTAAAAAACTATGTGAAAATTTTTGTTGCTGCTAGCATGCATTTTTTGAGAAGAATGCAGAAGAGAAATAATGATCACTCCCTAGTGCGGGGAGGAGGTTGTGTTTTAGAATACATCCTTTTTACAACAAAACTGATGTCACTTGGAAAGGTAGTATAGCTTGGCCATGGATGAAAAGGGCCTACAGGATCGATCTTTCTGGATTGAAAAATTTAGCTTTCATGCTTCTTAGCTATGTAGTCTTGGGAAATACTACGGAATAGTCATTAAAATTCAGTATCATCATCTGTAAATTAGGCATGGTGATAAAGATTTTTGGCATGTGGATTGGAGGATTAAGTAAGATATTATATGGGAAGCACTTAGCATAGGCCTGGCATAAATGTACTTAACAAAGAATAACCTAAAATAAAGCTGACTTTCTCAGGTGGGCTATAAAGGTCATGATGTCTTTGCTTGTAGCATTATGCTCTTGCTGAAGGAGAATCAGCATGCGAAAGCACTTGGACAGCTGGGATAGTTTCAGATAAAAGGCAGATTGAAATATTTAAAGATACTTTAGTAGTCAAGTTGTTGTATTTCCTGCTATTTGGATGAAGAAAAAGGAAGCCTCCCAATGAAGGGCTTCCTCAAGAGTAATTAGAGAATGAAATCTAGTACAGCCATTGGAATGGCATAATCCATCAGTAGTGGAATAAAAGAAAATCATTATTTTTATTTGTTTAGTTTTGTGATACATGCTGAAGTTTTTTTGTTCTTTTGGTTTTCTTTTCTTTTTCTCTTTTATTAATTTTTTATCATAGAAATTATTCTGCACATTGGAATAGTTTTCTATGTAGAGGCTCCTCAATTCTTAGATATATTTCAACCCGCCATGCTCTCCACCAAATCACCAAGTGCTCTTCCCCATTGTCATGCTGGATATTTTAAATTAGAGAGAGCAACATTTAAAACATTATTCCTGATACTTCTTTGTATACAGAGTGTGATTGGTTTTGAGAGTTTTCTATTGCACAGCATGATTAAATCAAATTATGTAACTACACTTAAAATAACTTGGAAATTTTATGATTGTTAGTACCAGCTAGCTGCTTCACCAAACTCTTAAATAAATCTGGCAATAAATTTGCAATTGGACAATCTGTAGCAGGAGTGAGTTTCGGTTATAAATTTCTATATCTGATAAGGTTTGTTCAGTGATTGAGACATGATTTTTATGGGGTGGAAAACTTGAGACTACTACTGGAAGAAATAGAGGCTCTCCAGATGCTTTTCTACTTGTTACTACTCATAAAACTTAATTCTTATGCACTATTTTTTTTTCAGCTAAAGAAATGTGTTCTGAGAAATGTTAAAAGCCTTGATATGACCTATTCACTTAGGAAGTACAATTCAGGAGTCTCTAGCTTTTTGCATTCCAAACTAATATTCCAATTTTGAAGCAAAATTAATGGTGCAGTATGGAATTATCATCAAAGGATTGCTTCTCTATGTTATCACATCCTTGGTTTGTTGTTTAGAATGTTAGCTTTTAACTAGTTCATTGTTTAAACAAAGGAAGACTCTGAAACAAGTAGCAAATTATGCCTCATGCTGGCTACAGCTGGTGACATTCTGGTTTAGACATTGTAGGGCAACGCATGCTTTTGTGAATGAATTGAATTTAAAACAATTCTTCCAGGTTATCTTTTATATTTTTTTTATTCTCTGTCTACACCTCTGTTACATGTAGCATCTCAGAACGGTGGTTGTACCATTCATAAAATGTGGTGTATCACCTCCTACTTCTCCATTAAATACGCATACAGATATTCCAAAACAAAAACTGAAAACAGATCTGTAAATTAAGAAGCTAAATGTCAAAGACCATTGGCAAAATCCAGGGAGAGGGACTGAAAAATACAGCCTTGAATATACTATTTAGTTCACCTTCTAAAAGCTATCTGAAGGCAGTAGGGAAAGATTTAGAGGCTTGCCCTTTGGGGCTAGAAGAAGACAGCTATCCTCTGACCCGCAGGAGCTGGAATTCTCTGTCCCCCACTAGCCCACATCAGCAACTGGATTGCCAGAATTTTTCAGAGCCTAACCATCCCAAATACAGTAAGGCAAAAGTAGAGAAGGATTGGAAGCGACTTGTGATGTCCAAGGATTTGTAGTCCCCAGCGACATGGTATGGTGAGTTTGAGAGCAGTGGGAGCAGGATGTGCAGGCAGTGTGGGCTCTAGAGCAGCCCTTGGCCTGCAGCTTATTTAGAGAAACTGGCCCAGGCAAGCCAGCTTCACATCAGCCAGCCCAATGAGAAGATGTTTTGCTAGGAAGCCAGGTTTTATATAGAATTTGGGTCCATCAATCTGCCTTTCAAGTTCAAGTGACTGAAAATGCCAGCTATCCTTTCTGCTGTCAGAAACCAGATCTTAGTAAGGATGACTTTAAATAAGGGGGTAGGGGCTTATTAAAAGATATGGCCAACACACTGGTGGCCTAGCAGATTAAACCACGTACAGTCCACACATATCCCAAGGTCCCCGATTCAAGTCCCTGGGCCAGGGAAACGACCAGTGATGGACAACTGAATAAAATTAGCTGCTTCTTCCTCTCTTCCTGCCTGCCTGCCTGCTCACCTTCATTCCTAGCTGAACCTTTCCTTTAAAAAACAACAAAAAAAAAGACATGGGAAGATAGACATTGTTTTGAAGACTTTGAAACAGCACATATTTCTGATTTTTGTAACAATCCGATGATGCTAAGACCTCTGTTTAGAGTCCTGGAGAGCCTGGGAGATAAGATCTCTCTACAGCCAGCAGAAACTGAAACCAGGCAAACATTGCAGAAATCAAGTGTAGCAGTCAGCTGAGCTAAGAAGATAAACCTAAAATGGCACGAGTCAAGAACATAATTGAAACAGCAACTGTAGATACTCTACTAATGACATATTCGTTTATACTATGTGTCTAGGCACTTTTTAATGCAGTAGTGAACAAAACATATAAAGCAATTATGAAAGATCCAACCTAAAAGTGATAAGGGTTTTGGTCGCTCCTTGGTGGCCTAGTACTCTAGTGTACCTGGGAGCAGTCCCACATGCATCCCAAGGTCCAGGGTTCAAGACCTGGGGCTGGAGAAACAACTAATGTGAACAACTAAATAAAAATGTGAATATGCTTCTTCCTCCTCTCTCCTTCTTATTCACCTTCGTTTCTACCTGCAGCTGTCCTTTAAAAAAAAAAAAAAAAAAAAAAGGATAAGGTTTTTTACTGGAAAATATTAGAAAAATAGGAGTAGAAACAGCATTTAATGTTGCTGGAAGAAAAAATTTTCAATTCCATTTATTTCCAGGCAACATTTGTTCGAAACACACATACACCCCTGGATATATTCTGGTAATTTAAAATTTATATTCCAAGGAAAAGTAAAAGCCCTAACAGCGTGTAAGCAGAAAACAAAAAGTGATCTATATTGAAGCAAAAGACAAATTGGCCTTAGATTTCTTTTCTGTAAGAGAAAATACCAGAAGAACATCAGGGCATTGCTTGCCCAGTTGGAACCTTGCGTGGGTTAGAAAATGGCAGACCTTTTTATAAGAGTCTTCATTTTCTTCTTCTTAGAAAGGTATCTTAGTATATGGATTTTGTCACAAGACCCTTTTCTCCTGTCTGCTTTAAAAAACATACAAAGCTAAGATGCCTATAGTGTGAATGACTCTTCCCAGGGCTTTAAGTGTTCATGACCTTACAGAGACTCTGAAGATGGTTGAGAATATTCTGCTTGCTTTCCCAAGAATCCCATTCCTGCTAAGTGTTGACGTTTATGTGTGGTGATTTCCAGATACATAAAGACTTGGAAAATACAGCATTTTCTCAGAAAATCACTCCGAGATGTATACTGGCTGAACAAAAAAATTAATGCAATCAAGCAAATCAAGCACTTAAATATGTGAAAACCACAATAGGAATGATTGGTGGTAAATGATGAAGCCAGTTAAATATGTAAAGCTATAGATTAAATATAATTGCTCATGTATATGTAATTGCAAATTAAGTATAACAGCCAAAACCTATTCTCAAAGCCAAATGCATTTAACAAAATGAAATAAGAAGAATCATGGTTCATAACCCTAGATTAATTTAAAATAGTTTTAAGTTTCTCATTGAAAATGGTTCTGGCATGAAAAGCAGCAGACCAGTAGTACAGACTAGAAAACTCTGAACGAAAATATTTGTGTAAAGGTGCTAAGATACAACAACTAATTCATGGTAAAGGGTATTGGGAAAATTGATTCATTATTTAGGAATTGTCTTAAATTTGTATCCTCTAATCATATCTTTCCAGCATCCTCTGCCCTTAATTTCATGTGTTTTCCACCACTGAATTGACTTTATATGGAAAGCTTTATCTACTTGGTCATTCTTTAAGTAAATATAAGCCATATTGAATATAAATGTGTGTGTACTTACGTGCGCATGTGTGTCGAGGAGAGAGATTTCCATGGCATTGGTCAAAGAATAAGTAAAAGAATAAACCTTTCACGCAGCCTTTTTATACAGTAAATTTATGAGATGTCAGGAAATAATAATTTTTTCCTTCAAGATGGTGTAAATGTGAAAGATACATTTAAATGTGTAGTCTATCAGTGGATAATTTTGAACTAAGAAAGATGTTTTATAAAATCGTGCAAAGATTTGATACTTAGGATATAATGAAAAAATAATGTATGTGTGACTCCATTTAGAGTACGGTTTCCTGACAGGGTTTGTTCTTTTATTAGGCCATATATAGGTTGCTAGCAAGAGCCATTTGCAAAGGAGCAGGATACGAAAATGATATCAGTGCCTTAAGAGAGAGTAGCATGCCTGGTCTGTACTAATATTCTAGTTGATCATCTCCCACATCGCTTTGCATTGATAGCAATATTGACACAGTTACAATAGCAGAATGTGCTCAAGTCAGAAGATGCAGGAGGCTGGCCCATGAGCCTCCCTTCCTCCTCCCCTCCTCCTTCCTGATTTATGATCCACCTTGCTTTTGTAAACCACTTAGGAGAAAAGCATTTATTTTAAATTAGATCAATGGTTTGTACCCTGTTGGTTATGTAACAGACTGGGGGGCAGCCAAGAGGGACCCTGTGAGTTCCTTGGGGCTTGGTAATAGAAATTAACTGAAAGCCAATCAATACCTTAGGCAAAATTTTATTGTGGGAAGGGGGAATTAGGAAGGCACTCGCGTGGCATGGGGGGCCAGCAAAATGGGATTAGGGTCCATATGTGGAGAGAGAGCTGTGGGGAGAAAGCAAGGTGATAATCCTTATGCTGCTTGTTTCGGTGGTCACAGGTTGTGTCTTTCAGGCAGTTTCTAGGCAATGAAAAGTGATTCCTGCTGCAGTCTCCTTAGTGATTGAGCATGGGAGACGGGTGGCGGGTGGGGGGCTGCAACAGTCCTTAGTTCTTCCTCCTAGAATACCTGAGAAAAATGCTAAGAACTCGGTTTACTCAACATCCGCCCCCACTGATGGTGGTTTTGGGATTAGAAACATGTAAACATAAAGAGGCAGAGTCTGAGGTTTCTAGGATTCCCTCTCAAAGGGAGTTAGGGTCTCCCATTTGATAGGTGGCCATCTCCTGTGGTGCTATTCAAAGAACACAATGCTAATGTTAATGAACCATTGTCGTGTTGCTGTCTATGGCTCTTTTGGAGGAGACTTCTACCCCTTCTCATTTGTTTTCCCTGACAATGGCTGCAGGGCTGGCAATAAGAATTTTGAAGCAAGAAATCTGGGCCTGGGAGGAGGAGCATCTAATTTTTTTTGTAATACTCTGTCCCAGAATCTAACCCAAGACAATTGGGATCCCCAGTATGAAAACACTGAAGAATGACTTTCTTTTGCCTCTTTTCCTTTGCAGGAAACGCATGAAATTGTGGCCATCAAGAAATTCAAGGACAGTGAAGGTATATATGTATTTTCTTAACCCTCCATCTAGTTTTTGTGAATGGACCGTGAAAGAAATGGGATGTAGCTGATGACTTGGTTCCTGAGTTTAAAGTCACATTTTCAGAAAAAAATGATTATTTATCATGATTTGAAAGTCCATTTATTCCGTTTATCTTCAACTTTCACAAAATTAGAAAACACATCTTGTGTTTGAAGGTGCGGTCAATACTGGAACTCTTGCTGCATAGAAGGCATACTGACTGCTATTTCTAAATATTATTAAAATGATTTGAAGTAAATCATTCTGTGGGTTCACACAAGTAGCAAGCAGTGTGCGAAAGGCCTTGGTATTGGTTCCTGTGATCTCCAATTCCTCCTCAGCATGAAACACAACAATGAGTGGTATGTAGACAGTATTGAGAGAGTAATTGACATTTAAAATCACTCACTGGGAGAATTAAGGTTTTATTCAAGAAGAAATACTATATCTGGAGGCATTGGTCACACATCCATAGCATTTCAATAGTTCATGGGGATTTCAGTCAAGATTATTGTCAGTCCAAAGATAACGAAGTAGAAAAATGGACCACAGAGACATATATGACCTTCAAGAAGCTCTAGGCAGCATCTTTTCAACTTTTTTGGCGGAGACCCACACAATTCTACATCCTAACCGGTATTCAGACACATCATGGACTATACATAACTGAAGCCAAGGTGTCGCAAGATCACTTTCTTTTACTAATGTGAGCTTCTCCATTTTCTGTTCTTTCTTGCCCATATAAATTCATATAAATACCTATTATGACATCAGATACATTGATTTCACCACTAATGAGTCAGAACCTGCCTCTTGGAAAACAGCGCTCCAGGCGCTAGAGGCCCAGCACCAGCCTTCGTGTCTAATGGGAAGCATGAAAACAGCGTCATTGCACACCTTTATCAGCACACATTCATCTTAAGTACCGGAAGACACCAACCTCTCTGTGAACAGTTCCATCCCCCTTAACTCGGAAACTTAGCCAACATTAACCAAAAAGGGCTTGCTGACAGAATCCAGGGGTCCATTCAGTAGTATTTGATGCACCCCCAACCCTGATGTGCTGGTTATGTGGAGCACACAGACATCAGTTCGGAGCTTTAGCAGTCATTGTCTTGGGGGCTTTAAAGGCAAGGCAATAAACAGGACTTTTAACTTGTTCTTAAAAGAAAAAGAAAAAAAAAACCCAAAAAACCCAAACTCTTCAAATGGTGTAGTTGCGATCTAAATGGGAAGCATTGGAGGTGAGCTCTTTGAGCAGTGGCTTTGGACCAACCACAGGTGGCCACAGACTAATGGTGATCTACTAAAAAGAGTGATCGCAACAATAGATCAAAGCATAACCTTTGCATTTGTGCAAAGACTTCTGACTGTGCATTCATCTTGTAAGGTACACGTCAAGCATCAGTTACCAACCACCAAAAATAATTGTCATCAAATTTTTGAAGAGCAGTACAATCTAGGCCATGGATGTCATTGCTTAAAAAGAAAAACTAAGTCTCATATTCTTGACCATCTAAATCCTATGCATACCAGTTCTTAGCTTCAATCAATGACACATTTGTACAAGTGTTATGATACCCTCAGAGGGGCAGTCAATAGTGTATCTTTGAAATTCACTGAGCTGTGAGAGCTATGAAGATAAATCAGGTGTGAAACTTTCAAGAAACTTACGGCCTATTAATAGAATAAATAGAATTAAAACCTGGAAATAGACAGCAGTAAAACAGTAGAAAGCAGTCAGGGCCTGAATGAATTTGTATAATTTTGAGGCAAGAGAGATTGTTTCTAGCTGTGGCCTCCAGGAGGACATGAATAGTTTAGACATTATGAGACACACTTGATCTACCCTTATTTCACTGAGCTGACAAGACGTGACTCCACTCTGCCCTCATCTCTCCCAGACCCATTATCAGTGAGCAAACTTCACAAGCATGTAGATGGGCACCTTTGTGTGCCCGTACATGCTTCTGGACTGACACTTAAAACATATTGCTCTGATAGAATCTGAAGACGTAGCCAGTTCGTAAGCTTCCACTTCCCGTCCTTTTATAGGCACACTTTCACCCTTGTCGATCTCATGCTCTCTTTTCTGTCTTTGTCCTTTTCCTCCTGTCATATTATCTTGCTTAATGGAAAAAAAGGAACGTGCTTGGTGAATGACACATCGATAATCCAGTAAGAGGCGGATGTCATTCAATTCCTGTGTAAACCACTTAATTCTGAATCAGTGCATTATAATTTATTTTGGTCAGGTCAGTTAGAATTAAAAGAGTTACATGATAACATTGCCCTTATTTTCATACAGCTCATTAATCCCTTTTGTTAGTTACTCTGAAAATATTCTTTTGATACTATGCTAGTGATTTTTCTAAATCCAATATTTAAAAATCTTTGTGAAGATAATGAAGTGATCCTCTAAAACCATTGTTCCACTGAAACACTGTTTGAATTGTGTCTGACCCACATTCAGGCTAATCAAGTATTTGCCCAGTGATGATATCAAGGGATATTTTATAAGTATATATTAACTTCTGTTAGCTTTAAAATATGATAATGTCCTTTCTTGTTAAATTCATATCCACACATTTTTGTGAAATGTCTTTGAAACTACATTTTTGGTAGACTCCTATTTAATTGAAGAGGTCCTTATTATTCCAGGGTAGTAGATCACTATTTAAAATGGGAGCCAAAAGTTTTTAGTAACTGAAAAGTTAGATTGGGACTTTAAGGGACTTATTTCCCCCAGCATCTCCCAATTTAATTTATTAACACAATTTGTACAATTTAGGTTATAATAGCAGCTATGTGTTATTTCTTAGAAGAAAGAATCAAGTATTGCCTTTTTTGGGAAGGCAGTTTTACAGTAAAACTGTAGGCTAGACCGGTGAATGACTTTCCCAATAAAAAGAAGATCATTACAAAATTTCTAAAAGGCTTCTTTAGTTTTCTGCCCATTTCTCTATATTCCCATCTTTCTGTCTTCATCCTTGTCAGTTTTTTATTTCCTAGTTACTAGCTGATGTAACTGTCAGATCATTTATCAGTGTCTTTGCCTGTGATTCTCCCTGAAAGACCTTGCCACACTGAGTGGGAATAAAAACTTAAAGTGGAGGATGTTTGAGTGATGATATTTTTATCTGAGATCATTCTATTTGTTAGTATTATCTCACTTTGATGACTTGCACTTTTTTATACATCCTAATAAAAGTGGAGTCCTAGACAATGAATTCTTAATGATACATCGATCTTTATTTTTATTCAGATACTAGAAAGCTCTATCCTGATCGCTTACACAGGGGAGCTCTCGTTTCTTATTTTATATAATGGTACAAAACAAGAGTTAATAATCTTTGGTCCCTAAATTCAATAATCTGTAAAAGAGGCCTTGAAACAAATGTTTCAACCCTTGATTAAACAGGAATTTAGTGAACTTGAGCTTGAGCATTTTGACCAGTCATCTCACATTTCCTTTTTAAATGTTTATAATGGATCTCTCAGACTTTGGGCATTCTTCTAGGATTTGATGAACATTTTGCACTACTGATGATTTAGTACATTTCCAAAATGCTTTTACCTGGCCTTCATCTCTGAAGATTTGAGGATTCTCATCTTTTTTGATATAATTTGATAGCAACACCCCCATTCTAGCCTCCCTGATCCTATTCATTGCCCTGTTGATGTTCATTCGTCATTCAGGGCAACCAGACTCAAACGTGGGGCTTCCATGGTTTTGTATAAGGAGGAGTTGACCACCACCCCAGTATACCTGTTAAGAGGTCCATATTTGGGGCCGGGTAGGCAGGGAGGGAGGAACCCTCTGTGTCTATTCAAGACTTCCAGATCAAGTAGGTTATAGCTATTTTGGGGTATTTTCCCCCCTTCTACTTAGTGTCCTTTTCCTACCCTGCCATTTAGTCATCAGTCAGTTGAATTTATATAACTGTGTCAGAGTTGCTGCCTATACTCAGCTCAAAGAACCTTGCTGGTAACTGATGAGCAGGGTTGTCAACGTGCACATAATAGGCTTTGCATGGAGGTGGCAGCTCTTAGAGAATCGTCTAGTAGAATCCCATCTCCAGTTTGCAGCTGAGAAACCCAAGGCCCAAAGCTGCACAGTTAGTGGGAACTTAACCGAGGCATGATGCAGACCTGAGGTTCTTCACTGAACTTTTTTTCCGGGCCATGCTGTGCTGCTTTGTCACGCAGCTAGACAGCAGCAAAGTCCAGATGTGAACCTGCTGTCCCACGCTCACGCTCACTGCTTTCCACCATGTCGCCGCATCCCCAGGTTTACCCAGTGTGACACTCCCTTCATGCACCCTGAGAACTTTTTCTTCTAGACTTGGTTTCTTTATTTGCCAACTGGAAGAGCCAGCCTGAATAAAGAACCCAAGGGGTTATCTCCCTAGAAGGCAGGGATTGTAGTGCTTATTTCAGTGGGCTGTGCTACCACCTTTAAACCGCCTCCCTGGCGGGCTCTGCTCCTTTGTGGACTGCAGGGAGAGGAGTGTGTGGACGTGGAACTGGCACTCCTCTCCCCGTCATCTGCTCACTTAGTGCCACAGTTTTCATCGTAAAGGACAGGCTAGGCCAGGCACCTTAAAAGAACTCAGAGAAATCAAAATGATACGATATGCCAATTGATGTAGTGTGTCCATTTTGCTTGCACTTGAAGGGAATTAACAACTCCCTTCCTTCTGGCCCCTACTCATTACAATCTTCGCACCGAAGTGCTTACCTAAGCTTTTAATGGCTTTGGCATAAATTAGAGAATTCTTCATTTTCTAATCATGATAGACTTCAAATGAAGTGCTTTGGCACCCCATGCTAGGTGGTTTTGTGAGCTGCTTTTGGAAGATTCATTTCTCTTCTCTCTGTAATCATTCTTAAGGAAAGTCAGTATGAATTTGAATGATGTATCTATAACAAAGTAGCAAAATCCACCGAGATTTAGGCTCATAACCAACGAGATTTTAATGAAAAGTTAGGTTGGGAAAAGTCCATAGGATTTTTTTTTAGGGTATGTGTATGTCTGTGTGTGTGTGCCTATGTGTGTCGATTTGTTACTCTACGAATGAAAACTTAAGTGGTTTGCCCCAAAAATCAAATCCAACATCTAGGTCTCTCAAGTCCAACTCCATTGTTCCTTCTGCAAAAGCATTCTGCTTTGGCCATTTGGAGTTGACTTTGTCTGTTACAAAGTAAAACAGCTGTCAACTGCTAATATAAATACCTTTTTCAGTTGCGTTTTTGGGTGTCAAGCATTCACCAAGCATTTGATTAGAAAAATTACACCAACTCTATTTACTTTTGACTGCATTGCAACATTTCTTTTTTAACTTTTTCCAGTTTAAGGTATAATTGACAAAAATCACTGTGTAAATTTAAAGCATACAAGCAGAATGGCTTGACTCAAATATAAACCAAAAATTCCCCTGTGATGAGACTCTTAGAATCTGCTCTCTTAACTTTCCTATCTATAACACAGCAGCGTGGGCTGTAGTCTTCATACTGTACGTTATATCCCTGATTACCACATTCATCCGATTCTAGGCTGCCATCGATTCTAAGCTGAGCCCCAATTTCTCAAGAGGTTTTTGTGAAAAAGTCAAAAAAGAAAAATAATGAATTTCAAAAAAAAATGTAAAATGAGAAGTAACAAGGAGTGAAGAATTATTTTAAAAATCTTAGCTACATAGTAAGGGATTCATAAAATGAACGGAATTTTTAAGAATTGAAATTAACAGTCTGTTGTACTTAGCAGCTGTCTTTTCAGGTTAAAACTCAGCCACCTTCGAATGTAAGCCACACTCAATTTTCAGGGACATTAAAATGACCCCTAAAAAGGGTGACTTAATTGAATAAATATGGTATTTCTCTTATAACTGGGAGTTTGTCCTTTTTGACCAATCCCTCCCCACCTGTCCATCGCAACCTCTGGTAACTACAAGCCTGATCTGTTTCTGTAAGGTTTTTTGTTTTTGTTTTTAAGTTTCTACCTGTAAGTGAGATCATATAGCATGTGTCTTTTTCTGTCTGACGTATTTCACTTAACATAATGGCTTCAAGGGCGTCCATCCATGTTGTCGCTGCAACGTTTATTTGTATCCAGCTCCAGCATAGATTTTGGAGGCTCTTAATGATTAAGTGTGTGTATGGTCTTGACCCTCAGGGCTGTCAGTTTTCTGGAGCTGCCATTTTTCCTGATCACATATTTTAGGAGACAACCAGGGGCAGAAGTGTATGGAGGAAATAAATTCCATTTCCCTTTCAAAGTTGTAGAGATAGAGAAGATTGAAAGTACCATACTCAGAACTGAGAGGGCAAAGTGCCTATTCTTTGCCATCACTTTGTGGCTTCCCATGTCTTCAGGGGAGTAAGAGCTAGACTAGCAAAACTTCCTCAGGGAGCCAGTGAAGCATTCCTCTAGGGAGTGTTTATTAATCTCCTCTGTGTGCCAGGGAGAGGCCCAGGCAACTGGGCGCAGATTGTTGAATAGAAGCACTTATACCCATCTTCCTAGTGCTCTTCATTTATCAGATGGCAAGCTAGTAAGCCAACACATAAGTGAAGATGGTCAGACATCTGCGAGCAAAGTTCAGTACTGTATATGGACTAATGGGGATGGAGGCCCACTTTGGTTTAGTGATCTGGGCAGGGCTCTTGAGGAGGAACAGTTAAACTGCAACCTGAAGGAGCCAGCCCTGTAAAGAGTCTGGGCAGTAGGATGAGAGTTTTAGGCAGAGGGAATAAGTACAAAGACCCTAAGAAAATTTGGGGCTACTTGGGGAACTGAAAGACTAAGTTGAGGGGAGGAGGAGGGGCATGAGATGAGTTTGGAGGCTTCTGCAGGAGGCAGGACCCGGTCAGGAGTAAGCACTGTGCTTGTGCTGAATGACTTCCTTGTTAGAAACCCTTGTGCTGCTGATTGAGATCTGTGCGACATTCTGTGTCTCAGAGATTAGGTGGGTTTCAGTTTGATTACCCCAACCTTGGGGGCAACTCAGATGGGAGAGAGAGAAGTGGGTTAGTCTTTGTAAGACTCACAAAGACTTCTTGTTTCGTAGGAGTTACCGGTTCTGATAGTCACAAAGCATTTCTCTGGATCAGCCCCAGCTTGCAGAGTGGTTGGACCTCTGTCCCCTTTGCAATCCTCTGAGCCACTTTAGGGAGTCCTATCAATTGCATTGCATGCATTGCCCCTACTTACAGGTCGTACCCACCGTTTCATGTTCTTTTTTCCCTTGATGTGGGGCCTCAATCCATTCCCAGTGGATCCCCCGCCCCGGACACAGGCTGGGCTGTTCACAGCTGAGGCCACCGTTGGCTTTGGCTACTGCTAGTTCTCGCCTTCTGAGTGGCAGTGTCTCTCCTGTCCTCTTCTAATCTTGTACGTCTAATCTAAGCCCTACAGGCTTCTTGCTAAAGTAGGGAGAATATTTCGCTCGTGTAGCTGGTTCACAAAGGGCTGTTGGCTTCGTGTCCCCTGCCTGTCACAGATACCCTGGTCCTACCAAGCACTGCAAGGGGACGTAGGGTATGTGTGGCCTGAAACAAAATAACTGAAACATATCCTGACAAGGCTTTTAGAATTTTCCTTCCCACTTCACCCCCATTCAACCCTTTTCCTCTTGTGTATTTCACTTGGGAAGCATTTTCTCCTAGAAGGTATCTTAATCTTTCTTGTCTCTATCCCCAAACTTTGGTTTCATATCCCTCAGACTTGAAGACCTGCCTGCACTTGAACCTCTCAAGCTGACCCTTCCCAAAATCTTGGAGCCAAATGTGTTTTAGAATTCATAACTTGTAGGTTTTAAAGTGGAAACAAGGCATGTTACTATAGCACCCTGTAACCAGGTACAGGACAGCATGTGAATATTCATACTAAGTAGGATAAATAGACACTGTAAGTAGTCTCATTTCAGGTCAGTTTTTGCCTCTAAAGAAGTTTGCCACAAATTTAAACAAAGCCTTCTATTTTAGACCATTTTTTAAAAATTGCAGATAAGATATTATGAACCTGTCCCCTCATACATATGTAAACATGGCAGTTTGAACTTCCAGCTAAGTCTAAAGCTATCATAAAACATGACTGAAAATGGAATATCACCTTCCCCACTCTGCCAGTTGCTCCATTAGAGTTAATGTGACTTCTGTCCTTCCTCCATGTCCGTGGAGGTTGTCAGGAGTGAAGTTGGTGACATAGGAGGGTTTATTGGTTCGGCAGAAGTTCTCCATCTCAGTGCAGCCACACCATCTGGGCTGGACAGATGGACATGCCACAAGAGGACAGCAGGAACCAACAGCAGCTGCTGTTCAGAGATCAGACTTGCTCACAATTCCCTGCAACTTGACTGTGAGCTGCATTGTGGATGCCTGGTACGCGACCTCTGCTCACCAAGGTAACTCACATGCAGCCTGAGCAACAAGATGCTCCCTCCAGGCAGAACTTCAGGCCAAACTCAAAAATACCAACCCCTTCAGCTGCTGCATGGACTCCTCTTCACACTGATTCATTTGATTCTTTTTGACCTTTCCGAACTCTTCCCCTAGTGTGTAATGTTAGAGTTAAAGCACAGTGGATGCGTATGTTGTTTTTTTAATTCTGAGTTCGGCATATATATCCTTTGCAATAAGGAGTACAGTAATTTCTTACTTAACATCTTCATAAATTCTTGGAAATTGAGACTTTAAGTGACACTCTATAATGAAACCAGGTCTTCAAATAACTAAATAACATGGTTTTATTCATCATCGGTGGGATTCTTTTATTATTTTTTGTCAGTGTTTTAACTTAAAAAGACATTATTTGAGTATAGTATAAGAAAATACTAGCAGAAATTTAGGTTCTGAAAATGAATGTTAGAAAGTGCTGGTTAAGTAGGCCTTTTTTCCTTTAAGTCTCTCACTCTTGATTCTTTCAACAAGAAAATAGGACGTTCGATATTCTTTTCCATGCACTTCTTATGCAGAACTACTCAAAGTGGTAAGTGAAGGTGAATGTTTTCTGTGCTCCTGGAACTCTTTGAATAGTACTTTGAAAGCTTTAATTTTGCTATGTTCACTACCACTATTCACATCCTAGAAAATGAAGAAGTCAAGGAAACGACTTTACGAGAGCTTAAAATGCTTCGGACTCTCAAGCAGGAGAATATAGTGGAGCTGAAGGAAGCCTTTCGTCGGAGGGGGAAATTGTACTTGGTGTTTGAATATGTTGAGAAAGTAAGTCACTAACTGATGCTGTGCACATTTGCCTGATTCTTTTATTTACGTTCTTTCTGTCATTAGTCAAGGAAGTGCTATTTATCTAGCACTGGTTTGTCATTGTGCTCATAACCTGACAACTTGAAAAATGAAAGTATCATCCGCAACTCTTAGAAGTCCTGAAATATATTTAAGGATTTGGAGAGATTTACCTGTACAAAGCTAATCTTAAGTTTGAACCATGTATTGTCTTGGCTTCTGAAGTCTCAGAATTTTTGTCTAACATGTCATTTTTAGACTTTATTTATTTTCATTAAACTTAAGTAAGGTCTTCAAAGGAGAGAAAGGTAAATTGACAGCGACAGTGGATGATGGTGTTCTGGTTAAGACACCGTACAAGCATAGGCTGGTGTCTGAATCAGACCTGGGATGAGGGATGAGTGTGCTTGTGCAGCAGCCTTTTGTGAATTGCCAGTGCTTGGGCTCATTTGAAGGGAGGATGTGCCTAAGGCCTTGGCGGGGTGTGACAGCTGGGCCGTGAAGGGGGTAGATGAGTCCGCAAGGAAGGGATTGGAAGCAGGGGAGAAAAGAAGAACAGCATCTTATCCATATCCTTGCTTTATTGTTTTTGAAAAAACTGTCAACTTCCTAGTGACGATTTAATGATGTGACCTAAGGGCAAATGTGCCTTGTAGTCACGGGTACTGTGTGTCTCTAACTTTCTTGGAGAGCAGCTGACCTACAGCAGGTGGTTATTATCAAGAACTTATGTAAGTGCCTTAGCAAGAGTAGAGTGAACTGGAGCCAGACAGGCCTCTTGAAGGTTTCCTCGGTGAATCAATAGGTGGCCCCTGCTGATTTCTGTGTCATTATCTAAGGATGATTAAGACCAGAGAGGTTTAGATTTGCTTTAGGTCAATTCCCAGGTCCTTCCTATTCATAAATGTCAGTGTCGCCATCATTGAAGTGGCGTGGCCAAGATGACTGACCAGCAATGTGGCTTTTGAGTTAATTCAACCTTTACAGGTTGTTTTTCTAAATATTTAGGTAGTAATTTCATAAGAAGCAAAACTTGTAAAAATATTACAAGTTTTTTTTTTTTTTTTTTGTCTTTTAAAAACACTTTTATGTGTCTTTTCTAAAATCTTGTTTTAAGGTTTCTTTTTCTTTGTGAATTTAGTCATTCCCCTAAGGGACCTTCTCCATCAAAATAAAACTAAAATTTGATGGGTTTTTTAAAAAAGTTCTAAAAAAGGGATTGCTAGCAAATCATATATTCTTTATATTATTTTTCAGTTGTCAGAAATAATTGTGCATTTTGCAGTTTTCACTGCCAAGTAATAAAATTCTGACAGATCTATTTCCATTTGCCATTTTTATTTCTGTTCTACTCATGGTGATTATTCACAATTAATAACAATTTAGTATGAGCACAAGGGGAAATCACCTCTGCATATCAGATGATTCGGCAGGTCTGAGATCTCTTTGCTGCTAAGTGGCAGAACTGCCACTAGAACTCTGGTCTTCTAAGCCTGGGAGCCTGGGAGTCTTGCCCTGACCCTTTGGGTCTTCAGTGGACGGTGCCTGTCATTTCCGCCCATCGATGGCAGTGCTGAAAGATTGAGACTACTGAGAATCAAGAGGGCAAGGAGAAAGATGTACTATGGGCTAGGGCGTGTCACAGAGACATGGGGTTGCCGTGGCTTAAACAAAACGGAAGCTTCTTTCTCCCTCATGTACACATTCAAAGGCGGTACAGGTTGGTGAGGTCACTGTGCTGCACCGTGTCAGGCGACCCAGCCTTTCTCCACTGCCCGTGAGGTCAAGCAAAGCTCCAGCTATCCCGCCCCATGGCCACGCTAGCTGCAATGTGTAGGAGAGACATACTCCTCATCTGGGCACCTCTGCATCACTTTCTTTTCTACATTACAAAACCCTCTGATTCCTCCTGTGCACTTGAGACCTCTTGTGCGTTTGTTAATTGAAAAAGGCAATTCTAGGGGAGCAAGCCACGTACCGCTGAGTTTCAAGTCCCGGTCCAGGGGGAAACAACCAGTGTGAACAACTAAATAAAAATAAAGATGCTTCTTCCTCCTCTCTTCCTCTTCTGCATGCCTACTCACCTTCATTCCTGCCTCTACCTTTCTT
This sequence comes from Solenodon paradoxus, assembly GCA_004363575.1. NCBI lineage: Eukaryota > Metazoa > Chordata > Mammalia > Eulipotyphla > Solenodontidae > Solenodon > Solenodon paradoxus. The sequence continues at coordinate 26,556 of RJWH01006807.1, forward strand.
TTAAAAAAGGGGGGAAAGAGTTGAAAATTGAAAATTTAATTCCCCTAGGATCTTGAACCTAGGTCTTTCGGTTGTACATGGCCTACACTTAACTGCCCAAGCCACAGGGTTGGTGGAAGAAAACAAAACAATTAAAGCCAAAAAAACAACAACAACAAAAAAGGATAATTTCCAGGTCTCTCAGAAATACTTTCAAAGCTTGATATTATTAGAAGATTTTATTAAAGGTGTGTAATGCATTGAGTTTAAAAGACTGTTCTTCCTCCCCGTTATGCATTACAGCGTCTTGTCTCTACTTTGTATTACTTTTCCTGTGAAATTACTCTAAAATGATGACTGAAAGTTTTCAGGGAGAATGATAAGTGCACAGGGTTATTATTTGGGGCATCACTGGGGTGTAGTAAAGATGGATTTTTCTTAAAAGAGCACCTCAATATGACATACTGCTTCAGCATGAAAAAGGCTGTAGATGTAAAGCAGCACAAATTTTTAAAAGCATGCTGTGTATTGTGTGAATTATCATAGACGATGCTTTTAAAAATTGTTGGAACATGATTTATGGGCCTACCTAACTTTGGAGAGTAATGGCTATTTAATTTTTAGAATATGCTTGAATTGCTGGAAGAAATGCCAAATGGAGTTCCACCTGAAAAGGTAAAAAGTTATATCTATCAACTCATCAAGGCCATTCATTGGTGTCATAAGAACGATATTGTCCATAGAGGTGAGTATGGAAGTTTTGAAATAGAAATGATTAAAGAAAATATCAAATCAAATGAACTAAAATGTTTCATACATCACCATTCTTAGAATATTTCCATAGAAACTGACAGTCCATTTAAATTAAATGCATTTCATAAGTATAGGATAGAGAACATGATTTGTTCTCCAAGTCTCCTTTTATATGTCACCAAAAGGATAAACTGCAAATTTATTTGGATATTATGGAGAGATCCGTGTTTGTATAACCAGATCTACTCTCAGCTGTAAAAATACCTAGTGGGATCAGAAACTCAGTAAATGCAAACTTCGGAGTTTAATTGGGAGTTGGAGGTGGGAGGGGTGGAGGGTTATGAAGAGCAAAGTGACATCCTCATTGCCTTTTGGTCCTGTTGGTAGACCATCTGGTCAACCAGAGTCAGCCTTTAGAGGTAGTCCCTAAATCACGGACTCCCATGGAAAGTCACCTCTCATTTCTTCTTAAACCAAGATCTTCAGATGTACCTTAACTTCCTGGTTTTTCCTGCCTGTTAGTGAAAAGCGCCTATCACAGGCTGTAGGCATGATCAGCCTTGCTTAAAGACCATGATTATACTTCTGTAATCTATTTTATTTTGTCCTTTATTGCTCTGAGGTGAATGGTTTATAATAATAAAAGGGAAATTACTTGCTCAGCACCATCTTTGACCCTACACTATTTATCTTCTGGTAATTTTTCCTGTATTCCAGAGTTTATTAATGGGACGCAGATTGATATAATGGTGAAGCGAGAGGATGTTTATCAGAAAATATTATACAGTATCTATTTCTTATCTTTGAATTATCAGGTTGATTAATATTGCATTTGAATTTAACTGTACAAAGATAGAATGGTGTCACTTTTTAAATGGTCATATTTGAAGAATAGCTTTAAAGGTCATGTGAAGAATGCCAACTCATGTCATTTCTTGAGAGAATTTTTATTTCTCTTGCATTTGACTGTCATAGCATTTGCCTTATCAAGATTGTTAGTGCCATGGATAGATCTCCAAGTCAACTAGGTATCTAATGTATACGGTTGTGATTCTAGTAACAGTCTATACTGCAGTGTTGGTATATAAGTAAAGAACTGATTTAGCTGCATTTTCATAGTGATACCTTGAGTTGGTTAAGTGCATAGTGAATTCAATAGAAACCATGATTCTGAAATCAGCAGATTGCACTGCTCCTCTCCCCTTTCTCCATTTTTACCTCTACCATGTGAAATAAATGATGGGTACTCTAAAAATAGAATTGTGGGATATTTTCCAAAGGGGGAATTAAACTGTGATTTCTATGCGTTTCTGCTTCTCAACGCCCACCACATCTTTAAAACATCCATGGAAAAAATGAGAAGCCTTATCTTGACTCATCCAGTATGGCTTCAGGATTAGACATTTATAATTGTGAAACTCACAGAAAAGCTAAAGAGATATGTAAATATAGAAATTATATAGAAAATCATAACACAATATATCTTATATGTATTTTTCCCTCCGGTAAATATAATCCTTGTTATTGAACTCATATGTTATTAAGTTATATTATAGTCTATCTTTTGGATTATATTTTGTATTCTATCTTTAAAGCTCCGTGTTTTTGCTATTTGATGAAGCAATAACAGTTCCTTGCTAGGTGTTAGATTCAATCATTACTAACTACCTTTCAAAGATTACTTTATACCTTTAAGATTTAAAGGGAAAGTATTTTTGAAGTTGTGTTCTACATGCTTCTCAAAAAGAGACTTATGTACCATCATAAAATGGATTACTCAATTACTCTGGATATTTCTAATTAAGTACAATCACAGTGATCTAATGGTATCAATCAATAGAAAATGGATAATTTTTTAATCATTGTTTTTTTAATCTTGATACTCCAGATATAAAACCTGAAAATCTCTTAATCAGCCACAATGATGTATTGAAACTGTGTGACTTTGGTAAGTTAAAAGGAAATCGAGCTTGTAGTACAGAATTCATATAACATATAGGTAGTTTTTACAGGCATAATAAAAATATATTTTATGTTTTGACTTACATTACCAGAGGAACATTCTTATTGAGTCATATGCTGAAAAACTAGTTGCTGGTAGAGTACTACTCCCTCTTTGTTCTGCATAGTATTGTCTACCATTTTAAAAAATTCTTCATACTATGTTTGTTTAATGAGAATTAATCCAAAGCAGATCGATATGTGTGCATATATTCATAAGCCCAGCACTTAATGATAACAGAAAGAGAATTCTCTAAGAAATTTCACCATGGCCTTCTGATTTGAGTAGGATTAAAAAACGTTTTAAATGTTGATAGAAATTATTTTATTCATAATCATAAGCACTGACTTTTTCAAGTAATGACATTAAACAGCCCATTCAATATCAGTCACCATGTTATTTTGATGTTCCTTTAAAATATTGCTAGCACTGAAATATTTGCCAAGTTGAAATTATTTCTTTTGCAGCGTTACACCTTTGGTTTTTTCTGTCTTTCAGGGTTTGCTCGAAATCTATCAGAAGGCAATAATGCTAATTATACAGAATATGTGGCCACCAGATGGTATCGGTCCCCAGAACTCTTACTTGGGTGAGTTACTTTCCAAAATAGAAGTACATCTACATATTTGCCAGTCCTATACCATTAGCCTTGTTGTCTGTTGGAGATAACTGAAGTTCACCTTCAGTTAATTAAATGCCTGCCACCTATTGCAATGTAACAAACCACCCTAAAACTTAATGGCATAAAAGAGGCACTATTTTATGTGCTCATGATTTCAGTGCCAACAATTTGGGGGAGTCAGTGGTTTGAGTTTGACAGGATGGTTCTTTTGCTGGTCTCAATTGGAGTTATTTACATAGCTATTGTCAGTCAGCTGGTCAGTCTGCAGCCTGGCTGGATTAGGAGACCTCAGCTTGCACAGACCATCTGTGTTCCAGGGGAACTCATCCTCTAGTAGGTTAGTCCAAGTTTCTTTGGGTGATAGCAGACTCATTCCCTACAGCAAGGGTGATTTTCAAGTTCTGTCCACATGGCTTTTGCTTCATTGGACAAAGAATGTTTCACGGCCAAACCTTGATTCAGAAGATGAAGAAATACACTCTTGATGGGGAAGTGGCAGGGTCACATTACAAAGTGGCAGGCATACAGAAATGTGGGGAATTGTTTCCGCCATCTTTGCTAATAACCTTTCACATTAAGAAAGTGAATGTCCACATAGTTGGACATTCTGGCTTATGTCATTCATTCATTCAACAAATATTTACCAATTATGTCCCATGTTTGGTCACTTTGCTAGATACATGGTGTAAATAAATTACCATTTTTCTTCTGACCAGTGGGATTTCTCTTTGATAATGACTGGCTGTTCAAACTAGCAGTGCATCGATGATTTTCTCAGCAGCACCTCCACGTATTGCCATTTTGGTGCCCACGCTTCTGCTTTCCATGCACTTTCATCTGTCAACATCAGAAAAGGGTCTTCTGATATTGGTCTTCTTTTTAATATGTTTTAACTTCAGAGCCTAAGAGGAGAACCTGTCATGCTGATGTACTGTCACATCATTTTGTTGATTATTTCCTTTCCTACCCTAGCTATAGAATTTTCGTGTTTTCCCTAGATTTGATTTCCTTCGGGACCATCTGAGAATAGAAAAATGAGGCACACTCTACAAATAAAATTAGATAATGATGGTAATCGTGACCAGCACATGAATTGTAGGTTTCGTCTCTTTAGTATGCCATACATGTGTCTGGGGTACACATGAAAACTTCAACTTTTAAAAGATTTTTTTTGTATAATAGGAATATAAATTTCTGTATTTCTTCTGAAGATCATGATGGCTATATGTTTAAGTTACTCAATGAGGGTTTTTGTTTTGATGTTAACAATTGATTTCTCATCTGATGGTAATCTTGATTCATTATTAACTTAGAGCCTATAAGAATTATTAGTTCACTTATTGAAAGTTTTACTATTTTTTGAAGTAAAAATCTACTTTAACCTGGGAAACAAATGCTGCTTAGTCACTTTCATTTCTCTTTGTGCAGATAGAGTTTAGAATTTATGTTGATTTTTCAACTTGGATTTAAACTTGATTTTCTTTTGTGTCTGTCAGTGTTTCTTCCTCTGTGTACCTCTGAACTTATTGAGATTCATAGTCCATTTTCTTTCAGGGAGGAATTGAAATTCAAATTTGCTAGATTGTGTTTTCCAAAGAAGAAATGAGTATGAAGTAGACCATTGTTAGAACTCCATTCAAGGATTCATGTATGGTAGAAAGATTCATTATAATATAATTTTGTCTATAAAGATGGCCCTAAGGACTTCATTCTGATGATAGCCTTAATGTGAAACTTCAGAGAGCATTTGTTGCTTAACAATACTTATCAGAAAATTGAGAATATATTTAGAGATGTGTGGGAGATACCAAAAGTACATGGGGATTCCAACTAATTTTAGCCAAATTGACTATTGCTAAATGATTTTCAAGTGTCAGTTGATAGAACACATTTTTTTGTATAAAATTCCCATTGAAATGATATTTGGTTAACATTAAGGATTTCCATTTTTGTACAGTCTCAAGATTTTGTCCTTGACATTCAAAAACGTTCCAATTTCATAAATTATTCAGATAGTTAACAGAAGAAAAAAATAACATGTAGAGTTTTTCTGGCTATGTGGAAATTTTCCTTAGATTTCTCCATCGATACAAGTTTTCTCTCTCTCATACAGCTATTGAAACAAGATCAGTATCCTTCTCTCTCCAGTAAGCTGCCCCCCACAAAAAAAAAATCTATGTGACTTTTCCTAATATGGTTCTTAGATTTTTGTGGGAAGGAAATGGGATAAATGAAATATGAGTTATTATTGCAACTATTTATTATCCTAGAAACATTCTGTATGTTAACAGTGTTGTAACTTAGAGTCTTTGTTAACAAAGTTTTGTACTACTGCTATATCATTAAAGCATTGTAGAATGTTATCCAAATTTTTTTCAGATATTCTATTTTGACTTTTGCTTCTTAAAGCTTGGAATATTTATGTTTGGAACTAAAAAAATAACATTTTTTACTTAATCTGATTTTTATATACAATATATGCATAATTTAACTTACTTACATATTAGGGTATACTTATGAAGCTGTTATTGAGATAGAACTAGATTTCTGTGCATAGCCTCCATTTATTAATAATAGTACTTCTCCTAAAGCCCTCTGGTGAACTCAGATCCAAGAAGGAAGATACAAACCTTTAAGTAAATAGAAAAAATGCTTTGAGGGTAATAGCTATCATAAAGCACGAGTTACACAGGGTAAAATAGATTCGAATAAACAATCCAATAGAAGTTGTGACTATGCAATTGAAAGTTAAATAATAATCACTTATTTAAGAAGACACATAAATCAGTAGTACATTTTAATAGACAACTCAAATCATGGATAAGACATACCTTTTTGATATGTAGACAGCTACAGGATAATTATATTTCTTGGGAACATTTCATTCCCTAAGTAAGATATTAAGATGCATATGCTGGGTTAGAGTTTATTAAGCCATTGATATCCAAAATATATGTGGATATGAATAGATTTCAACTTAGTATATACTAGCTAAATTGTTACTAAACCGATGGCTTTATTAGCATAGATTTATTCACTTGTGTTCTGAATTTTTACTTGGATATTCGTAATTGTTATTTATGTATTTATTTTTTAAAGGAAATGTACAGGCAGGAATAAAGGTGAGTAGGCAGACAGGCAGAAAGGAGGAAGAAGCATTGTATTTATTTTATTTAGCTGTCTTGTTCATCTTGACCTGCCCCCCACACCGACTGTGCACCCAGGTCCTTGGGGGATGTTTGTAGATTATATCTGGTGACTTTATTTTCTAGGCCACCAGGACATGTGAATTCTTATTTTTTTAACCTCACTTTTTTCCATATGACACTTTTTAATTCCTTAAATAGACAAATGTGTTTTAGATCATGAATCTGTTCGAGTTAAGAAATTGTTAAAATGTATTTCTCATTACCAAAATAATCTCTCTTTTTGTTTTTCAGAGCTCCCTATGGAAAGTCTGTAGATATGTGGTCAGTGGGCTGTATTCTTGGGGAACTTAGCGATGGACAGCCTCTATTTCCTGGAGAAAGCGAAATTGACCAACTTTTTACTATTCAGAAAGTGCTAGGCCCCCTCCCGTCTGAGCAAATGAAGCTGTTCTACAGTAATCCTCGGTTCCATGGGCTCCGGGTAAGAGGCAGTGCTGCAGCCAAAAGTGGAACCAATACAGCAGTATTTAAATCATTTTTCATTAACAATAGAATGCTAAGCTTTCCATTAAATACTATTCCCTTTCCCATTACAATGTTTCTAATACCTATTATAATATTTTGTTTTTGAATCCTATGTAGTATTTGTGAATTTTTGAAAGTGGTCTGAATTTGAAAGTGGGAACTGCTAATGTTTTTGTAATCGAAGTTCTAAGTTTTCACGATCTTTTCTGGTATATGCATTATTATATTATGAATACTGCTTATCTTAGACTGTTTCTTTATCCAAAATGTATAAAAATGTATGAATGTCTGTTGCTTATTTGAGCAACTATTATTTATAGGAACTTGAGGAAGACTGAGAATGATTGTACCCTTCTTTCGGCCATATGCCATAGGGTGGCTATTGTGGTAACTAAAACAATGAGCAAGCTCACTGCCACTTCCTTTCTTTCACTTAAATGAATAATTCTCAAGCCATGTTTTCTTGATGTTTGCAAAGCACTTTATTTTTCCCTTTGGCTTTTGGACCTCAGTTCATTTCATTTGAGTATGGAAGAAATGAAAGAACAGAATTGTATACGGTTACTCTTTTCCCTTCCACTTGTTTTCTCTCCCTCTTCCAAATCTGTCTTAGTCACCTCAGGCAAGGTTCTCTTTTCTCTTTATTTTTGCTTTTATAAACCCCAAATTAGCCAAATTATGTCCTTTTGTTAAAAGGGTACAAATATTTCCATAGTTCTTGAGCCTAATCCTAAAAATATGACAGTAAATAGAACTTGCACTCAGTCTAAAAGGAAGGCAAATTTGTTCTATCTGGAAGTAGTTAATGATAATTAATGGATTCCTGTTTACTCAGAAGACGTCAGAACTTCTTACATAACATCCGAGGCCTTGCCTGATTCTGGTCCTTCTAGCTCCCTGTCCCCAGCTTATACCAGTCTCCATTCCAGTCTGTCTCTGAATTCTCACCCCTTTCCTTTTAATTAGACTTCCGTAAACATTCAGGATTTTTCATCTTCATGGATTTGCAACTTCTGTCTCCTCCTAGGAAGTGACTTCCCTTAAGCAGCCACTTCTCATGTTGTAAATCTCAGCTCTAAGAATACTCCTTGTCTGTGACTCCCCAGCATCCCGTTCCCACCTCCTTCCTAGTCTCTCCCATAGTACCCGCCTTTTTTCTTTTCCATCCTAGCAGTAATCATAGAATGTACTTATTATAATTGCTTGTGAGACTATAAGCTCCTCAAGGGCAGAAACCATCTGTTTTTATCACCATATTTCCAAAATGTAGCACAGTCCAGTACATCTAGCAGGGACTCAGTGAATATTTGAAGGATCTGTTGAACCAATCAATGTTGTCTGCACTCAAGATCAACCTTTTTTCCCTTCTATCTCAGTGCTTCTTTCACCCTAATCACCTTTTACCAGAGCTCTTGATAGTCCCTCCCAAGCTGATCTATTTGCACGTTCCCTCTTTTCAGTTTTCTCACATTACCTTTAGAATGATCTACCTGTAAACTTCACCTTTAATTTTCTGTCTTTTGTGTTTAAAAGCATCTCTGTGCTCACCTATAAGTTTAAACTCCTTAAGTGATCATGAAGAACCTCTTGCTCCTGCCTCCAGGCTTGTCTTCCATCCTCGTTTCCTACCTGCTGCCGCCTATCCTTCAGCCAAATTGAACTTCTCACTGTTTCCTTGACATGTTGCTTCTACGGTGTTGCATTTTCATTTCTGGAATTCTCCCAATTCTCCCCCCACTTCCTGGAAACCTCTCCCAGACTCAGGTTAAATATTCTCCCTCTGTGAGGCCCTGCTAGGCTCTTCCAGGAGGAATGGGTGGCTCCCCATCTATGCTCTTACCAGCGCTCTTGGCATATCTTTTTTGTAGTACCCATAGCAATCTCTTTTAAATAGCTATTTTCAAATATGTTTCCTCACTAGACTTATGAATTCCTTGAAGAAATGGACTACCATATTCACCATTATAATTGCAGTACACCTAGAATAGTGCCTACTGGGTTCAGTCATATTTATTGATTCAACATTGACTTAGAACATCAAGGATGATCTATCTACTGGCTGCCTTGTTTGCCTAGTTAAAGAGGATCTCTGCTGGATTTTCTGAAGAGACTATAAACAGATCTGCTATGGCACCTGGCCTTAATAACTTATAAACACACTGAAGAATTCAGACTTCCATACATGAAATAATTAGAAAACAATGCACTTTATTATAAAGTGTGATATATAATAAAACTCCATGTTATTTAACTACATTGTGCTATTTCTGAATACATTTCAATATGGTCGAGAGTATGAAAATGGTAAACATTCTAGAACGTTCTGCATCATAGATGGCTGGATTCGCTAGAGAAATATCTATAGAGGCCTTGAATACTGAAAAATGATCAGCATTTGGATTAGGTAAACCAAAAGCAGGGTATCTTTTCCTCATTTGTTTATGATCCTGGGGTAGGGAAGTAGAGGAGAGAGACACTACTGATTGGAATATACTTTAGCTTTTATGCTTGAGTTTTGGTTATTTGTAAATAACCTCATTAAAATGGTAGATTTCATTCAAAAATATGTAAATTAAGTTTTTTAAGTCAGCAGGTTGCTTGGCTATTTTTTATTGTATTATTTCTAATACCTTTTGGCTTTTAGAATTAAATGTTGCATTAGCGAAATGTTACTTTTGAAAAATAAAGGAGGGATATCTGGTAGCATAAGACAGACCACACAAAACATTAATTTAAATGTACTGGTATGGAGTATTTTATCACAGTGTAACAAATGTCTCTCTCTTTGGGCTGATATTTAATGCTCCAGCAGCGTCCCCAGGCGTGGTGCCTCTGTTAGGTTTAGAAAGAGTGGGCTTGGATCACAGACCTGGGTGTGAATACTAGTTCTGTTGCTTTTTAATTATGTAACTTGCCTTGAACCAGTAGTTTGAACTTTCTGATCATCACCTTCCTCATTTCTAAAATAAGAATTGCTAAACTGTCTTGCATAGCATTACTTCCCTCAGAAATCAGTTTTAGGTTTCTGCCTATGTGCTATGTTAAATTCATGTGATACCTTCTACTTCCTCTGTTGAAGAGGCGCTGTCCTACTTTTCTCTGTCCTCACATTTTTCTTAGCTTTCAAAACTCAGTTCAGACATTTCCTATAGATTCCTCTTCCACAACTGCAAGCCACCTTGCTCTCTTTTCTCTGGGCTTCAAATAGAATTTATGGCTGCACAGTTTAGCACTGATTGCTTTCCCAGCCAAACTGCGGATTGCTCAAGTGCAAGGTTTAGATTTTATCTATATTCTGTATTTCCTACTGTATTTAACCCAGTGTGAGTATGATGTCATAACCACTTCTTAAATACCTTGTTTGATTTTTCCTACAAAACTGACCCTCTCATCCACTTTTTTTCTCATCTTTAAGGATTTCAGTACTTTGACATGCTGTGTTGTTGGTATAAAGGAAATATATATGCATGTGCACACATACACACACACGGCAAACTAACCCTCCTATTGAGAGGGAGTACATAGCACTGGGTTCTTATACTTTACCATACACTTAGATATTGTGAAATGTGAGTTGTTAGAGGAAAGGAGAGATCATCTAAATAGACTTGACTCCTTTCCCTCATTTTATTTAGGAAATGTACTTGTCAATCTAGGAGCCTATTTGCCTTTGGTCCCAACTTACATAAAAGGAAGAAATGAAAACAGGTCATTAAAAGAGTATAGTAAAAGCAATAAGAAACATGTGTCTGAATTCTCTATTTCCATTTCTGTTTCTGTGAGCTTTTATGTACTTGCCTCTCACTGCCTTTCCCCCTCTTTTCACTTCTCAAATTTTCAGGAATAAATGATACATTGCAGAAAAGGCATAAGAATTCCGTGGTACCAATCCCTTCTGCTGGTGTCCGGTTGCTGCCAGTAATTCAGGATTGTCTGTGTAAACTGTACTGCAGCTGAGCTTATCCATTCAAAAGACAGCACTGTGAACTGTATACTTTGGCGTTGTGGTGGTTTTACATGCTTCACTATCGTCTGACTAGATCTAAGTGGTCTTTTTTTACCTGCAAGGTTCTTATTAAGACCTAATCCTATTAATCCATAGCTCACATCATCCCCAGAAGTAACGTGTCTGAAATAGCTTTGACTCTTGCTGGGCACTAGGCCATTACCTTCTCCTCTGCTACCCCCTCCCACACAGCACACACACGTACATTCTCTTCCTCATGTGCTAACACTCCTGTTGTGTTGTTCTTACAGTTTCCAGCAGTTAACCATCCTCAGTCATTGGAGAGAAGATACCTTGGAATTTTAAATAGCGTTTTACTTGACTTGATGAAGGTGGGACAAATTGATACCGTCTGTATACAATGTTTTTGGTTTGTGTGGGTTCTCCTATAGCCTGCTTTTTTAATTGTTATGACTTGAATGCTTCACTAATAGATGTATAACGGTGAGTAATGGGGCACCATGAAATGCTAAAAGCTTGGCAATTTAAAATTGTGGCCGTATCTGGTATTGTAGCATTCTGTCTAGACAGAACCATGCGATGTTTAAATTACATTCCTAGAACTCAAGAGCTGCTCAAAGGCATAAAGTTTTAAAATAGTTGTCTGAGAAGAGATCCCAATGTTTCTGACATGATAATTTAAGGCATCCCATAAGCTGATTGTGATCAGTGAACCTCATTCTGTTCTTTTTCTAACTTGGCCTCTTTTCTACCAGGCATGAGTGTTCCTCTCATGCCAGTGCCCCTTTGCACCACTCCCTTTCCTGTTCTGGACTGCTGAAAGCATTCTCGAAGTTTTTCATTTGAGTTTTTCCTCCCCAGTAGACAGACTGAGAGCCTCTTGAGTTTTTTGCTGTGTTCTGTTTTCTTCTATTTTTCCAGCTTTCGTTGCAGCCAGCCAGCACACAAGCAAGTGCCGGTTGTTCAATAGTAGATCTTCAGTAAACACTTGTTAATGGACTGGTTTTGTTTTATGCCCTTTCAGTCAACCATCAAAATCAGAGGCGGTGACGCTGTGCACAGAGCCTTTAAAGGCACACTTAGCACAGTTGGAAATTACTGAGCAGCACTCCAAGAACTTCGCTGCGCTTTAAACTATGTTCATCCATATTCCAAAGAGCACTGTGTAAATAGATATGGGAGTGGAGGTGGAGGAGGGAGGTGTGGCCTTTGGGGAAGGCCGCATACCTAATAACCTTTCTTAGAGCTTCCCAATATTCATTAACCTATAAAGGCTTTCAGAAATCCCACTGTAAAGAAGCACTTCCGTCTTACCAACATTTCCCACATTTAATTACTGAATCCTTTAAATTTGTAATAAAACTCTAGAGCACTAATGTTCTGAACAAAGATTGAGAGATGTTATTTTTAAAAACAAGAACCCTCAAGGTGCTTTCAGGTTAATTAGGCATAAATTATCTTTTAAATCAGTTGGGTTTTGTCAGTGTAGTCTCTTACACAATATTTATAGGGACCTTAATTATTTGGTAACTTTTAAAATATAAATAGAATAAAGCAAAAGAACTGAAAATAAATACAATTTCATGTTTACCATCTTTTGTCTTTTGCCTTTCTTTTTCTTAATTAACAAAATAATTCAACTTTTTTGTTAAATCATTACCAAATGTAATTCCCAGCCAGCACAGATAAAAGTACAACGCCAACTTGAATCTTCCTGCATTTAAACCAGTTGGGAAGTTAAATAGCCTAATTTCTAATTAAATATTTTTGCCCTCAAAACTCTTTAACATTAAACATTGTTATTGAAATGTGTATACAGAGGGTACATGATTTATAAATGCATATTTCACTTAAATTTTTCTAATGTAAACATAGCCACATAACCCCACCTAGACTGAGATACAGATAATTACTAGACCCTAGAAGGCCCCTTCATGACCGCTCCCAGGCTCTTCATTCCTGACTTCTATCACCGAAGATTAAAATATTGCCTTGTTATGATTGAATGTTATATAAGTAGAATCATTCCTTTTGTCTTTTAGATATTTCTGAAAATGAGTTTGAAAAATAACGTCTTCCCTGCCACTCCCTAGTCAGACTTAACAATTTTGTCCATATTTAAGTACCTAAAATGGCCATCTCATCCTGCAGCTATTTATAAATATGAAGATATAAGTCACCAGAATTAATCCATGCTTCTAATAACTTCAGTAGTTCCAATAATTATAAGGGCTCAATTTTAATAAAACTATCATATCATTTTTTTCCTCCAATATACTGGTTTCTGAAGCAATTTACTAGGCAAATTTCATACTTTAATAATCTTAAATTAAAAGTATACTTTAATGCTGGTAGATATTTAGCTTCTGAAAGATGTTAACGTACTTCTGATTTAAAACTCAAGTGCCAACTTCTTTTTGTTTTTGACTAGTGTCCTGGTGTTTAAACCATTTTGATGTTCACTGTTTTAACTGTTAAAACATAATCATTTTACACACCTCCACAGTTTTTATTGTCTAATATAGAAGAAAGAACGGAGATGTTTTAGACTTGTGTCTGAGTCAACATGATTGTAAATCCACTTTCCATGTAAGCAGTGACTTGGGTTGCAGAATCTTTTGACCCAAAGGGAATGTTTCAGTAAATGATAGGATCAGATTTAAAAAATTTTGTACTAGGTTGAAGTTGATTGATTGTGTGAAGTTGAAAGCCTGGCTTATTATTGGGAGCAAATTTAAGCAGACCCTCAGTGTTCAGCAGTGAATAAGAGAGATTAGATGTGAACAAATCTAATGGAAATGAACTAGAGATGGGTTTCCAAATGCTCCCTTTATCTGAGGGAGAATGCCTGTCACTCAAAGAGCAAATTTCAGAGTGTTCGTTTGAGTTGTGTTAGATTATATAGGTTATATTTCTTTATCATTGCTTAATTTGTCAGGAAAATCCACTTGTTTTGATAATAATTCACCTCTTAAAATCTTGTCTGTCCAGCTACTAATAAGGTCAAATATTAGAAGAGAACATTTCCGTTGTAAAACCATTTAAATGCATAATATAAAAGGGCTTTTAGCCCCTTATTGAATGAAAAATGCTTGCAAATATGTTAGGACAGATACACAAATAGAAAACAAGAAAGGAAGAAATATGAGTAGCCCATAAATACATGAAAATGTTCACCCTCACTAGTAATCAAAGAAGTGAGTGAAAACAGCTGTGAGATACCATTTTTTAATAAAGCATCTAATTTAAAAGTACTGAAAAGAATGAAATTGCCTCTTATTTTGACGAGTGTACCAGGGCTTGGTAGACCCTACAATTGCCGAGAGGAGTGTCATTTGAGACTGCCTACTGAGGGGGAAATTTGGTGAAAGTTTGCCTACCTGCCAGGTCCATGTACCCTAGGAAATTGATGTGTGCTGAGTTTTGGTTTATTTATATATAATTACTAATTCTACCTAATAGTAGAAAGGCCTCTAAATGCCCAGCAGTCGGAGGCTGGGTAAGTGAATCATGGAATATTCATGTAGGGACTGTACCAGACTTCTGCATAGTCATTAAGAAACGTGTAAATTTATTTGTCGCAGCATTGCTCATGATAAGGGATATCACATAATTGTTTATCACTAAGGAGTTGCTAAAAAAGAACCCAAGGAATATCTATAGAGTTCAAACTCTTGAATGATCTCTTAAGTTCTAACATGCAGTGGAAAGAAAGTTGCAGAAGTTGTGTGTATGCTACTATTTGGGCATGAGAGGACCAGATATCGATGTGTGTAGGTTATCTGTGGAAGGGTACACAAGAAACTGGTAATGTGGGGTGCCCCAGAGGGGACAGGAGAAGGATGAAGAATGTTTGTTCTTTCATGTCAATAAATGCCTTTAAGAGCATATTTAGGAGCATTCCCTGGTGGCCTAACAGTTTGTTGTACCCTGGGAGCAGTCCCACATACATCCCAAGGTCGTGAGTTCAAGGTCCTGTAGCTGGGGGGTGGGGTGGGGGGTAACAACCTATGTGAACAACGAAATAAAAAGAAAGTGCAGAAAAAAATGTGTATTTAAAATATTTAAATTATGTTGTAAAAAAAATGTTTTTGTAGGGAAAAGTGGAGGATACAAAACTTATGTGAATCATATGAGCCAGATTTTATAAAAGAAAATATGCATATATAATATTCAAAAAAGTCTGGGTGGGCATATCCCCAGCAGACAGCACTGGTGAGATTATGGGTGATTTAGGGTGTCCTTAATTGTTTTTCTTTCACTAAACTATTTGCTAGATATTCTGCAATCGTCATGCATTTCTTTTTTAAGTAAAAGAAACAAGGGTTTTGGGGTTTTTTTTAGAATTTAAATTTGACTGTGTAATGTTCTTTCCAATCCTAAATTTTTTTCCTAAGAATTTGCTGAAATTGGACCCAGCTGACAGATATTTGACAGAACAGTGTTTGAACCACCCTACATTTCAAACCCAGAGACTTTTGGATCGCTCCCCTTCAAGGTCGGCAAAAAGAAAACCTTACCATGTGGAAAGCAGCACATTGTCAAATAGGTAAATATTTCCTTTTAAGGAAATACAGATGCAATGTTGGTCTTACAAGTAGGTGGAGGAGGTGGCTTCTTAAATGATGCAATTAGAGAAAAGGAGGAAAGCCCTCTTTATTCAAAAATATCTTCCTTATGCTTATTACATGATTCAGAACCACAATTAAAGAGTTGAGTGGGTCTTAAAGATTTTATCCTGGAAACCTATGCATTCCCTGAGAAAGGTAGCGTGGATTAGCACCAAGGGGGTTTCTAGCCTTATTATCTAGAAGATTCTGTGTGAAGGGGTCCTGGGAGTGATATCTGGAGGACAAAGGATGGGTGGAGGAGAAGAGGGTGCCAAACACAGGGTGGAAAGGCACCTGGGCCAGTCTGCACCTGAGCCAAGTAGATTTGACTCTCTAGAACGGGTTTGTGTGTGTGACGCTATTGTCTTTTAAACATTGGGTTGAGAAATGATTTTATTGAATGACTAGGAATAAGGATATAGTAAAGTAAGTTTTGTAGATAGTGATTAAAAGCAATGCTTTTCAAATATAATTTTCAGCACAACGTCCAAAAAACTTCTCTTTCCGGTGAGGGGCTGGGGCGCGGGACCCCGCTGTGTGTGCCACGCAAGAGCTTAAACCATGCAGTCAGTTTCTCTCTCCACAAGTGCCATGTTCTGATTCTCTTGGCTGCATTTACTTGAGGGCAGTGTCCTTACGGTCTCCCTCTCTCCTTCCTCTGCCGAGACGCTGGTCTTGTCATCGGCTGTTGCCTAGGTTATGGGAGATAGGAAATAATTTCTCTCATCCACTGTTGAAGAAGAAATAGAAAGCAATGCTTCTGAATATGAAGCTTTTAAAATATACATTCTCTCCCATTTTCCCACTTTACACATAGAGCAGTTGTTCTTAACCAATTGGAATTGTGAAATCAGATCACCTGGTGCTTTTTAGATCTGTGTTTCCATAAACAAAGAGTAACCACTTAGCCTGTATTTTCTCTGCTTAACTGTGATGGTGTGATTGTGTTTTACGGCTGTTTACTTTCTTTAAAATGGCTGGTTTGGGTTGTTTCCCATATGTCTTATAAATCTTTCTTACCTGAGGCCCCCATCCCCACCCCAGGAGGCCTGGAGCTGAGTCAGATACCATTTAACCAATTTGTGTTCATCTTCTTGTCTGTTTCCCTGCACTTTGACTGTTACCAGGTCACGAGTGTCTGCCATGCATTTGCTTCTTTGTATTTAGGAGTTCACATTTTGCCCATCTTATCTGGGATCACTCCGGGTTCAGATGCTTTTGTCTCCCTTCTGCCTTAGTTGTCACTTGACTCCTCTAATTTACATTTGCAAGGAGAAAAAGATCCCAAAGTGATACAAAGTTCAGAATAAAAATTTCTGGAAGAATTCATTTGTAGGTCTTGACACCATATTGAATATATTAAAGAAAAAAATCCTCAGTAGGTGCTCCAGGAATGATCTTAGCTTAGTTACCAATATCCTTCTCTCTATACTTATCTATGGTTTATTTCCTGCATGGAAGCCCTTCTTGGGTACACTAATTTTACACAGACCATGGCGCCTTCAGACTTCCCCAGCACCATTGTAGAAATGTTCATGGCACCATATCACGTTGGCCTCCACTTATACACACTCCTGCCTTGTCCCTGAGACAGACAGACACACAGACACACAGACACACACTCTCTCTCTCTCTCTCTCTCTCTCTCTCTCTCTCTCTCTCTCTCTCTCTCTCACACACACACACACACACACACACACACACACACACAACATACCCTGTCATCTGTCATCCAAGTTCATGCCTTTATAGTAGAAGCAGTGGACCCTTGCGTTCCCTCACCCCTGCGTACGTCATTCACACTCTTTCTTGGTTGACTTTTGACTTGGCAGGATGATGCTTCAGGCTGCCCTGCACTGCCCCCTTTCCAGGTCTACATTGCCAACCTTCTCCATAAATATATATCTTTCATATTTGCTTTGAAAAGTTATTTTAACAAAAGAGATTAATCATACATCCATCCATCCTGCCAAACATTTAAGAAGGGTTTATATATAAAATCCTCTTTAAGTGGTTGGCAGTTTAAATTCCTCACAGTTGTATGTCAAAGAGATCCATGGAGTTTTTGAAGCCTTTAAAAAAAATTTTTTTTAATTGATGTGCTTTGGCAGAGCTCCAGTTTATAGATAATATGATGCCCTTTTTACATGGAAATTACATACAAAACTCAATGGCAGAAACTTTCAGAATAGAAGTTTAAGCTCTTTGTACATTTATGGGAAACCTAATTCTTTGACAAATGTTCCCACCTCAACTTTATAGCCTCCCTTTTCATGTTAGAAATTGCATCTTACATTGCTATGAATATGTTCTTCCCAATGTGTAGGCTTCTGATTACGTTAAGGGCAGTATTTCTAAGAGCTTCAAAAATTCTAGCAGCTATCTTCACCTTGCTTTCATTTTTTTGGCCCTGTTAGAGCTTTGGCTATTTTCCAATATCCGCATGTTAGTTCTGCTCTTACTCTGTCTAGGCTGAAAGAGATGGCGGAGGAATTCAGGTTATGAGAGCCCAGGGGTGCCAGGCAGGAGTTGCTGCCCCATACAAGCTGTATCTGGAGAGAAACATGCCAAGCAGGAGCGGGGGGACACCCCGTAGCCTGTGCACTTACAAGTCCAATGGGAGTTAGGTGGCTGTGAGGCCCAGTGGTGGAGAATGGGTTCGGGGCTGGGCAAAGGGAGAATAACCACCACACTTAGTCCAGTCCGTTTATGGGTAACATGATGGTCTTGGCCGTTGGGGTTTTGAAAGGTCACGAAGATATTTTAGTTACCAAGATTTAAGTCGACAAACACAAGAATATGCAGGATTGTCCCTTACTGATCTGGGAATGTACTCTGTTGACCTCATTTAATAAAAAGTGAAACTTTCTTTCCTGAGCAATTTCTTTGTATGTCTGGGATCTGCCATTTCGTTCGTTCACATTTAAGTGACCTTATTTAATGCTACAAGCCTTGTCCTCCAACTGGGAGAGATTAGTGATTGCATTTAGGAGATGGGGCCTTACGCTATTCCTTTTTAACACGTTGAAAGGTAGGAAGAGAAGAAAAGTGCCCTTTCAGTGCCTGAGCAGGTGGATTCTCATAGGGAAAAATGGGAAGACATAGTTTCCCAGATTACCATTATACAGGAAAAAAAAAATAACTTTTTACAAGTATGCAACAGTAGCAAAACTCTCCTAAATCAAACCACCTTTAGCAAAGACGGTATTTACAACAAAAAAACTCTGACTGCCTAGTAAAAGGGAATTGTGTCCATTATTTTTTCATTTCGAAGCAGTCTAACCTGTCTCCAATTATGATTTGGTCCTTTAAATAGTTACCGTGGAACAAACGTACTTGGTTGGGATGTCAGTTTCAGCTGTCATGTAGAGGACACAGTTTTCCTTTGGGTCTGTAGTTTGTATTTTAAAACAAGTAGGAAATGAAGCTTTGAATCCTAAAGAAAGCCTTAGTTAGTTTGAAATAATGAAGTGTGAAATGAAGAAGAGAATCAATTGTATCTTTCAGAGAAAAGTGAACTCTTTAGGTCCCTGTGATCTGATTAGAGACACGTTCCTATCTAGTGTACCAGGAGGCATCTGAAGTGTCCCAACTCTTGCTACTTCTCCCAAACATAAACACTGATCCTCATGTTTTACAGCAAACTTCACCAGGCACTTTACATTTCTTTTTCGAGTGTCATTTTCTTTTATCGAGTATTTGACTGAAATTCACACTCTTTGACTCTCCAGGCTAAAGACAAGAGACACACTGATGTCTGTGTGCCCGTATTTGGAGGCAAGCTGTGAGTTTTGCAAATAAACATGAATTTCAAAGAACACAGTGACCCTCGAGTCTAAATGTTCCCTGTTAACATTCAATTAGACGAAAGAGTTCTAGCCTGTCAATAGCTCAGCAACCTTCATGAGGCGTTCTCTAACAAAACACTCCTGTGAGCACCAACGTAACAAAAGCACATTTTCCCAGATTATCTGTTACAAACTGTTGGTAGTTAGCTAAGCGCTGAGGGATGTCAGCATACCTTCATCGGGACCAGTCCTTTGTCGTAGAGACACTTGGTTTAAGGAACTTCCTTCTTGATCATAGATGACTTGTTATTTGTTAGCACGTGCTTAAGAAAGCGAGTGGTTTTAGTCTTTGGGGCAGGTTTAGATATCTGTGGCTGGGTTTGTTTTGGTTTTTTATCATCCTCTTGGTGTGTCAGCTACTGAAAGAAGCTGATGGACTGCTTTTGTTTCTCACATAGAAACCAAGTCAGCAAAAGCACTGTTTTGCAGTCTCACCACAGATCTAACAGCAAGGACATCCAGAACCTAAGTGTGGGTCTGCCGCGGGCTGATGAAGGTCTTCCTGCCAACGAAAGCTTCCTAAACGGGAGCCTTGCTGGAGCGACTCTCAGCCCCATGCACACCAAAGCCTACCAAGCAAGCAGCCAGCCTGGGTCAACCGGCAAAGATCTCAGCAACAACATACCACACCTCCTCAGCCCCAAAGAGGCCAAGTCAAAGACAGAGTTTGATTTTAACATTGACCCGAAGCCTCCGGAAGGCCCGGGTACAAAGTACCTCAAGTCAAGCACGAGAGCTCAGCAGAACCGACACTCGTTTATGGAGAGCTCTCAGAGCAAAGGCGGGACGCTGCAGCCCAGCGACAAGCAGACTCGGCACAGCTACATCGACACCATTCCCCAGTCCTCGAGGAGTCCCTCCTACAGGACCAAGGCCAAAAGCCACGGAGCCTTGAGTGACTCCAAGTCTGTGAGCAACCTTTCTGAAACCAGGGCCCAAATTACGGACACCAATGCCAGTCGGTACTTCCCATCCAGCTGCCTGGACTTGAACTCTCCCACCAGCCCAACCCCCACCAGGCACAGCGACTCAAGAACTTTGCTTAGCCCCTCGGGAAGAAATAACCGAAGCGAGGGCACTCTTGACTCACGCCGGACCACAACCAGGCATTCGAAGACGATGGAGGAGCTGAAGCTGCCCGAGCACATGGACAGCAGCCATTCCCATTCGCTGTCTGCACCTCATGAATCCTTTTCTTATGGGCTGGGCTACACTAGCCCCTTCTCCTCCCAGCAGCGCCCACATAGGCACTCCATGTACGTGACCCGGGACAAAGTGAGAGCCAAAGGCTTGGATGGAAGCTTGAGCGTAGGGCAAGGGATGGCGGCCAGAGCCAACAGCCTGCAGCTCCTGTCGCCTCAGGTACAGCAAAGGGCCTCGGCCAGCTCTGTCTGCTTATCATGGGAAAGCGGGGTGGGTGGGTGGGGGGGATAAGGTCAGGCTGCAATTGTCTCTCCTGCAGGAGCCCTTGCTTTCTTGACAGGATGCATCCAGGGGAGCAGTGCTGAAAGGACCAGCCTCTTAAAATGTTTTCTTTACTTGTCGAAGCCAGTTGCTGAGTATTCCTGAGAATGCAAAAGTTTGTTTTTAGAAATCTGTTTCCTTTCTTAAATGATCCCTTCTGGCATATTCTGTTGAGAGAATCCTGTTTTGATTTATTTTAGAATTTATTCCTAACCTAACCCATCCATATGTGGGTTAAACTCGTTGTGAATTTCTGTGGATTTTCCCTAATCTCCAAACCACAGTTGTTTAAATCAAACCCCTTTGCTAGGGGTTTGATAATCTTATTTGATATCTTAACAGGATTGGCACATTCTAAATTTATCCAGACCTATTGGTAAATTTCATTTCAGGGCAGGATAAATGTTAATTTTCAGTCTTTTGGATTGCTCTTAAATCACATGGCAATTGTTTTTAACATAAGCCTTCCCCTCTCACTGATCTTCAAGACTAGAGAGCTGACACTAACCTGTTAAAAGAAGTAGCATTCTCACCGCCAAATGTGCATTTTGCAAATTATGAACCTTTCAACTGCATCCGAGAAATAAAAGTGGAGAAAAACCAGTGTCTGCAGGACAGCAGTTGTATGTA
The DNA here is from genome assembly GCA_004363575.1 of Solenodon paradoxus. Classification (NCBI taxonomy): domain Eukaryota; kingdom Metazoa; phylum Chordata; class Mammalia; order Eulipotyphla; family Solenodontidae; genus Solenodon; species Solenodon paradoxus. Next base: position 48,105 of record RJWH01006807.1, read on the forward strand.
GGGAAAGTCCTCCTCTTTTGGGGAAGGTATGGAAGTAGATTCAGCAGTGTGTGTCTGAATACGTCCATGGAAGGCTGAGTGAGAGGAGCGCTGGGGACACGGCATTGTCGGTGGTACATGTAGCAAAGGGCTGATGAGCTTAGGCTGAGAAGCGGGCAGATCCAGGTCTGTGGTACACTTCCAACTCTGCTTCCAACTATGTCACTTTGGGAAAGTGATATAATCTCTGTGCCTTGGATTCCTCATCTGAGGGTCGTGAGGACTAAACACCGTCTAAAGCCTGGTGCAAAGTAAGTGGTAAGCAATTAAGTGGTTGCTGCTGTGGCAGGGAGGCCGCTCCGTCCCCTTCATCCATTAAATAGCTCCTCTGCTTGGTGTCCTTGGACATGCAGAGGAGGCTGAGCTAGGGTCCTTACCCTCGAGAAACTGCTCTTCTCTCTGGGAAGATGGAATCATGCCTGATAAGCAATGAAATAATTAAGAACCAGATCGCTTTGGCATTGGCTATAATTAGGACTTGAGAACAGGGAGAGATCATTGTGAGCGGAACAGTCAGAAATGGCTTTGGGGGCAATCAGAGGTCTTGCTCTGAGCTACAATGCAGAGAGGTTTTGAATGACGAAAGAAAGATAATGTGTTCACGCACTTACTGAGCTGGGTACCAGAATAGGCACTA
>RJWH01006808.1:0-19378 GCA_004363575.1 Solenodon paradoxus
TCCCGCTATGCAGAAATCCAGGGCGTGAAGGTACCACACAGTGTATGTACCCAAGTTTACTGCTGAAGGACATTTGGCTTGTTTCCTGTTTGGGGCTGTGATGAGCAGCTCGGCAGGCCTATTTTTGCGTCCTGGTGGTCTGGCCGTCTAGTACTCCCTGGGCACAGTCCCACATACATCCCAGGCTCCGGGGGACAAGACCTGGGTCCAGGGAGAACAACCAAGTGATGAACTAAATAAAATAAAACACTTCTTCCTCCCCGCACCTTTCCTTTAAAAAAAAAAAAAAAAAAGGAAAAAGGAAAAAGAAATATTTGTAAGTAGCGACTGGACGGTCGAGAACATAAATCTTTTTATAACCGAGGTCACTTTAATTTACAAAGTAATACAAGTTTAGATGGTTCTCTATTCATGAAATGTATGATAACTCACCACATCTACCACCAAGTCACCACGAGGCCTCGACACCGTCCACCCACCCCCCACCTCCTTCCCCTCTGGTAAACAGGTACCCAAATCTCAAGTATACATCTTGATGAGCTAGCTAGAGAATACTTCCGTCACCCCAGAAGCCTGCCTGAGCTTATCTCAATTTTCTTTGTAAACTGTTTCGGTTTTTTTTTTTAAAGGAAAGAGGCAGGCAAGCATGAAGGCGAGTAGACAGGCAGGCAGGGAGAGGAAGCCGCGGCACTCTCTCTACCTCTCCCACCACTTGCTCATCGTGGTTGCTCCTCCGGGCCCTTGAACCTGGCCCTTAGGATGTAGGTGGACTACGTCCACTAGGCCACCAGGGCAAAGAAACAGGCAACTGCCAGTCTTTAAGCCCACCAAGTGTCCCCACTGAGGTAGCACGGTGAACATGACCAAGTCACGAGTTCTGTACCAGGCTCTGTCGTTTGCTTGTGCCCTTACCAAAGGTCGCTCTTAGCCTATTTTATCCTCTGCAAATGAACGAGATGGATCCCAGAGCCCTTTGCAGCTGCCAAATTCTACACCTCAAAGGAAACCACAGCCTTCCTTGCCAGCGCTTCATTCCTAAGCGCGAGTTCTTTTTGCTGCTATTTGATCCTCGTTTGGCTCAGTACAGACAAGGAGCAGTTCATCACCATTTCCCACTTATTAATTCTCCCTTTTCTTATATATATCATTAGTAAATCATCCCTCCACCTTCCTTTCCTCGAGCTGAATAATTGCAGCTCTTTCATTCTCTCCATGCTGGTTCTACTCCAAGTCTTTGTGGCTCACCTCGGAACCATTTCTATTTCTCTACAGGCCTCAGGGACTAAAGAGCCCCAACAGGATATAATATTCCCTAATGCCGTCCAAAGGTGATTCAGGGAGAGAAACCCAGACAAGGGAAACTAAAAAGTGGGGGCTGAGACCAGAAGGAACATCTAGGATCTTATCTCAGTTCGAGTGTAAATGTCCGTGCTCTTCGCACACTCCCGGACTCAGTATCTACATCTTACAAGATACCCAGTGATCCAACGTACACTGAAGTCTGGGAAGCAAAGGATGTTCTATTTACAGTGGCCAAGAGCTGGACGCAACCTAAGTGCCCACCATCAGACGACTGAAAAAAGAAGCTGTGGTCTAAATACACAATGGAATACTACACAGCCATGTAAAAGACGAAACCCTGCCACTTGGACAATCTGGATGGAATTATCCTAAGAGGGAATTATCCTTAGTGAGATAAGTCAGACAAAGACAAGCACCATCTAATTGCATCCAAATGTGGTATATAGAGAAACAAACAAATCAAATAAAAAATAGACTTTTCGTCGATAAGACCAAATTAGAAGTTATCAGAAAGGAAGGGGAAAGGGGGTCAACTTTAAGGTGCAGGATAGAATTGGACTATTGGTGGTGAACTTAATGGAGTATATTAAGTATGTATATTAACCTACAGATGTGGCTTTACAATGACACACACCTTAAACTTATTTCATGTTATGAAGCAATGCTCCTTCAATGAAATTTAAAATATGAATGAATACAAGTGAATCTTTGAGAAGAGATTTTTACTAGTTTCTATTGCTGTGGTTACAAATGACCAGACACTTCATGGCTTAAAACAATGCAAACTTTTTTTTTTCTAACAGTTCTGGAGGCCAAAAGTCCGGAATCAATTTTATAAGGTAAAGGCAAGTTGTTCAACAGGTTTCCAAAGGTTCCAGGGGAGAATTTGTTGGTCTTGTCCAACTTCCAGTGGCCTCTGTATTCTTTGGGTCCCAGTCCCTTCTTCCATCTTCACATCTCAGCTTCCATCCTCCCATCTGATTCTCTTGCTTCCCTCTCACAAAGGCCACTGCGATGACATTGAGCCCAACTAGATCACCTCCGCATCTCAAGACCCTTAATTACACCTACAAAGTCTCTCCTGCCATATGATGTAACATATACACAGGCTTGGGGGATTATGACCAGCACATCTAGGGGAAGGGCCATTTTATTCAGCCTACCACAGGTGAGAAGGAAGACAAACAGAACAGAATGCAGCAATAATTATTAGCCAATGTCACATATAGGGAAAAGGCTCAGTTGACAAAGAAGTCCAACAACAACAACAAAAAAACTCAGAAAATTGGGGAGGGCTGGGGGAAATGGAATGAAGGGAATTAACTATAAATGGAGAAAAAAAAAGGGGGGGAGGAAAATATTGATACACCTCTTGTGCTACATGTAAATGTAAAATACTATTATATAAACCTCAAAACAAGTTAATGTCAAAATGCAATATCCCGTCAATAATAACAAATAAAAATGTGTGTGTGTGTGTGTATATATATATACATATAATTGCTATGCAGCATATAACTCTCCTTAACATAGCAATAAAGGTCTCATCATCTTAAGTCCACCAAGTGTGAGCATTCCTCCTTGTTAAAATCATAGCATCCTGGAGGATGCTTGACTACTGCTTCAATTTCCATATTGGACAGAAAACAGAGAGGTCGGCTAACTAGCGCCCTCGACAAGAAAGATTAGGTTTTGAGCTCAGGGTTTAAAGCCAATGTGACAAAAGTCTTGGGTTCGTTTTATTAAACATGCTGCTAATTGATCTACTGATAAATATGTGTCATCTAAAACTAAAATGGCCTAGATTTTGTGATTTCAACAAGCATCTCGAGTACTTACTGCGTGACGCAAGGGACACACAGATACAAAATGCCTGCTTCTTTTGGACTTTGTGCAATTGGGTAGACAAGCAAGTGAGCACGATGTCTTGTGAGCATGTCATACAGGCCATGCTGTGATGAGGATTAGCTCATGGTTTCATTCACTGCCCTATGATGACTCCTTCCCTCCAGGAACCTAACGTGCCAGGGGGCACGAAGAAGGAAGGACCCCACTTGGCACTGCACATGCTGACAAATCAAGTGATGTCACAGGGGTCCCAAAGACTGAGGCAAGAGGAAGCTCCAGGTGAAGACGAATTGGTGCAGGTGCCTTGGAAAGTTGTATGTAGGTTCCTCAGAAAGTTAAAAGTGGAGGTACTATATGATCCAGCAATTCTACCTCTAGGTATCTATCAGAAGGACGCTTCTGAAAACATCAGTTCAGAAAGGCATCTGTACCCCCTGTTCACTACAGCACAATTCAGACTGGCCAAGAAATGGAAGCAACCTAAGTGCCCACCGACAGATGACCGGAAAAAGATGTGGTCTACATACACAACGGAATCCTTCTCAGCTACAAAAAGGTTTTTTTTTTTTTTTAAAGGATCAAATCCTGTCATTTGGGACAACACGGATGGATCTAGAGGGGAGGATGATCAGTGAAATAAGTCAGGAGAAGGACAGATCTGGATGGTCTCACTTATAGGTGGACTATAAAGAAACAAAGGAACAGACTGAAAAACTAACCTCGGACACTGACAACAGAACTGAGGTCACCAGATGGGAAGGGGGTGGGGTGGGAGCAAAGGGTGGTGGGTCCCCTGGACAGTGAGAGAGGACTAAAATGAAGTGGGTGTGCCCTGGGGGCCTAGTAGTTTAGTCCACTGAAGCATAGTCCGCATACATTCCAAGGTCCTCAATTCAAGACCTGGGGCCAGGACACCAGGCCAGATGAACGACTAAATAAAATAAAGTGCTTCTTCCTCCTGTCTCTTCCTGCCTGTTCGCCTTCATTCCTGCTGCACCTTTCCTTTGAAAAGAGAAATGTGGGGGCGGGTGTGGTGTTACATATTTGATGGAGAGTGGACCTGAACACCTATGACTATGTGTGATAAATCAAAGCTACTGCCATAAAAAGAAGAAAAAAGAGGAAGTGCTATTTGCTGAAGCTCTGCAAACACCCCATGGTTAGCGGAAGAGGTACTTATTACACCTGTGCCCGTGATAACATGGTACTGCTTCAGTTCCCATGGAAACCATACAAAAACCGCTCCACTTCTCTTTCAATGTGTGCCTTTCATTCTCCCCTTTGGAGTCATTTCTCTCTGTCGCAACACCTCCCCAGCCACCTCTGTGTCATTGTGTTTGCTCCCCTCTGTCAAGTCCATAATTTAAAATCCATTTACCAGCTCAAGCACAGGCACGTTTCCAGCTTGTGGCTCGTGTGACGAACATTGCTACCGACGTTCATTTGTAAATCTTCGCGTGAACAGATCTTTATTGCTGCTTTTTTTTTTTTTTTTTTTTAACATCTTTATTGAGTTCTTTTATTTACCAGGCACAATTATAAATGGGTTATACCGATCACCTGATGATATACTAATACCGATTCCAAGGGCTGTGTAGTTTTCAGGTCATCTTTAAAAATAAATGAAGTGGAACACAGGCATACAGCTAGGAAGAGTCAGGATTTGAACCCTGCTATCTCAAGCGGTTGTACAGAGATTAGATGAGTCCATACATATAAAGAGCTTAGAACAGTAAGAATTCGATAAATGTTAGCTATTAGAACTATGCTCCTTCCCACACACGACCCTACTACCCACAGAGTATTCAATAGAGTTTGAAAGTAAGGTGTTAAAGGCACTGAAATAAACGAACAAGGCATCTCACCAACGTATGCCTGTTGGTTGGGTCTGTTCCCCCTCTCTTTTTACCTCCCTTTCCTTCATCCCCATCCTCCATTCCAGTCTCAGGTTAAGAAAGAACGCCACATCTCGTCACATGGGCAGCGGATAGCACAGAGCAGCAGACAGCACTCAGTACCAACACGTGCTAAGACAAAAACTTCAGTGACTTAAAATAAAAATTCTAGTTGTTGATCAGGTTGAATTTTAGAAGAGCAACCTCACTACAATTTTGTTTTGTTTTGTTTTTCTCCACCATCGATGTATTTTTCCTCCCTTTAGTTAAGTTTCACTTGAAGGATTTTAAGAACAGAGCGCAAAACCGTCACACAAATCTTGTTAGAAGAGCAAAATATGACTATCATGTAAAATATACAGGAATCTTAAAACAATGGTTTGGTGAGAGATTTAATATAAAAGATGGCCCATAATATGGAGTCCAACCAAAACAAGGGCTCACTCACTACATTTCCAGAAGTCTTTTTGTTTTTTAAAATAAAAGAGACACCCACTTTTCCTCAAAAAGTTGAAGATGAAAATCCCATAGAACCCGGCCATCCCACTTCCGGGTATTTACCAAAAAAACCACCAGAAACGCTCATTCACAGAAATGTATGTGCCCCATGTTTATCGCAGCCCTATTCACAATAGCTAAGAACTGGAAACTACCTAAGTGCCCAACATCAGATGAATGGATCAAGATGATGCGGTGCATATACGCAATGGAACACTACACAGTCCTGAGAAGAGCTGAAACCCTGTCATTTGAATCAACATGGATGAACTAGAGAGGATGATGCTCAGTGAAACAAGTCAAAAGATAGATACCAGATGACCTCACTCACAGGTGGAATGTGAATAGACAAAACAAAGGAACAGATGAAAGATAACCAGCCTTGAAACATTTGCACTGAGCTGAGGTGACCAAAAAGGAATGGGATGGATGGGGACAAGTGGTGGCGGAGCCCACTGGACAATGGGGAAGAACCCAGTTGGTGATGCGGCGGAGGGCAGGGTGTGTAGACATTTGTCTGAGGGATGGGGAACCTGCTTGTATGAATTTCTATTAATTTAAAAAACAAAGTTATCTCAATAAAATATTATTAAGGAAGATAAATAAATGAGACAGGAAAGGTAAGCTCTGGTGAAAATCCTGTACGGAGGTGTCTGAATATCTTTGTTGTTGATGAGGTCATTATCCACACTTACACTTTGATGCTATCACGCTATCACTTTAGCAATTAAGATTGTTTTTCATGTGACTATAAAACTACTAAAAATTAGGCCCAGAGCATATTCATACCAGCTTTTAAATAAGATTTGTTTTCATTTTCTTTGTTCAAAATAACCCGATAAAAATATTCAACAGCTGCTCATTTTTTTTCTAATTCAGTTTTGGAAAATTCTGGCCCTCGACACTGCTTTTGACATTCATGATGATATATTTTGGTATTGAAAAGTCACTAATGAGCACTCTGCTTTCACATTGATTCTCACGACTCAAGTTTGTACTTAATCACAGAAGAAGAATCTGTTCTAGGCTCTTGGTCATCTAATTAATTTGTTAATTAAAAAAGTCACCAAGACAGATTCAATTAACAGAAGTAATACATAGATGGTAACAGAAAACTCTAAACAGAATAGCTAAAGCAAAGCTTTCATCATCGGCTTCCCGGAAGCCAGGAGTTGAAACAAAATTACAGGCAAAAATCTGCATGGTTTCATACAGAGAGTTTTCAGAACAGGGAGTTTCTAAGTTTTCAACAGATTCATCCATTGTCCATGATCCAGAAATAGCAAGAACTAGCAGCCCATTTCGTCTATCTTAGCATAGCTCTGTGGGGCCAACTCTTCAGATAAAGGGTGTGCTTGTGTGGTAGGATGGCAGTAAGTTCTCAAGTCAACAGAGAAGGCAAAAGTGCCACCAAGTTAAAAAACAGGTGAATTCTGGTCCTTGAAAACTGAAAAGTTAAAAAGAAATGTTTGCTTTGGCTTCCCCTTCCTGAGGCAGAGCAGTCAAGATGCAGGTGGAGCCCCCCCTCTGTGGCTCAGGGGGCTAATACACAAGCTCTAAAAGCCATGGACCTGGGTTCAAGACGCAGAGGTGACCAAAAAATAAAAATAAAAATAAATGGTGGACTCATTTTGGGCGCGCCCTGGTAGCTCAGGCGGCTGAGACGTCTGGATGTGGACCATGCAAAGCCCAAGGACCTGGGTTCAAGACCAAATTAAGCAACTAAGCAAATAAAGATGCTTCTTCCTCCTCTCCTTTCCTCCCTTGCTAAAAAAAAAAAATGCATGCTGAAGGAAGGAAAGACGATGGGGAAATCCCTGGTGGTTCTCTCTTTTCCTGAGGTCACATGCCTGAGTTGGTGAGAGTTAAAGGGTACGCATCACAGTCCCCCCTGGAGTGTCTTCTGATAAAGACAACAGACGCCTAGCAGCCTTCGCTTGTGTGACTTCTTCAAAACACCCCGTCTCCTGTTTTAAATCCCACATTAACTGCTCCCCGCAACATAGCAGGTAGGCCTGATACAAAGAAGAAGCTGTAAAAATTATAGTCCAGAGCTTTTCGGAAACACCTCAAGAGAAAAGAACAGTTGACTCTTTAACAACTCGGAGGTTAGGGTGACGGCTCCCCACGCAGTCACGAATGCACATACAACATTCGACTCCCTCAAACTTAACTACGAATAGCCTGTTCTTGAGCAGAAGTCTATAAATAATTCTATTAACACATATTTTGCATGCTATCTGTATCAAAGACTGTCTTCTTAAAATAAAGTAAGCTGGAGAAAATCCTAGGGAAGAGAAAAGACACTCACAGTGCTACACTGTATTTGCTGATACCATATGGTTAGGCTGTCTGTTCACAAGACATCGAAGTGGACCCCTGAATTTCAAATCCAAGTTGTTCAAAGGTCAACTATACTATGAATACTAATCCCCCCGCCCCCAAGAGCTGGCAGTCATTTTTCCGCTTTGTTTGAGGAAACATCATTTCAAAATTGGTATAAGCATAATAAGCCATGTAGGCTCCAAGCAGTCTTCCCTGGCCCACCGCGCCCCACGCCCCCCCAACCCCGCCAATGTTTTACATTTTGGTGAGGAGACAGGCAAGATCTTCAGGAAAGGTATCCTTCAAAGCTCTGCCCAGACGACACGGGATCTCACACATTTTTTACACTCACGTAAGTAATTTCACCAAACCATCCTCCAGGGACCAGTCTCCAAACGTGAGCAACCAAAGACATTTCACAGGCGCAGTACAACTGATGTCTAGACAGATCAAATGTCCTGTCCCAGTGCTACAACCATTTGAAGTAGAAATGTGCTGAGTGGCCCCCAATTTGTCACTGGTCTCTGCACACTCATGGTGACCATCTCCTGTGGAAACAGTAGATTACAATTCCACAAGGAAGAGTGTTTCAAAGATCATCCCACAGGGTGGAAACTTTGAGGACACCAGGGACTCAGCTCCAGAGAAAGCCACAAAAGCGAGAAGCCCCACAAGTACAAATAAGCTCAGAGTCGTTCAGACACCAAACTGTCAACTGTGCGACCTCTTTCCATGCTGGCTGCTTCCCAGGGTTCATTATGAGAAAGGTTGTTCTTTCTCTCTCCTGAATGAATGCAGCTTTTGAACACACTTTTCTAGTTACATTTGGTCCCAGGCGCTGATAGATTATTTTAAGCAGAATCTCCTAATGGGAAACGCACTCACTTTCCTCCTAGAGACAGAGTTGCCTTGTGATAATTATAGCGGTTTTCAAAACCCCAGGATGTGTGGCATTTTGAAACGAAAGAGACAAAGTCTTTGGCAAAACAACAGAGAAATCATTTCCCTTTGGTGCATCCTTGCCCCCTTTTCTTTTTAAGTTTGCAGTGACACCATGCTGAACCTCAACCTCCGCCCATCTCTCCAAGGACAGGCAGAGTAATGTAAATAAATCACTGAAGTAGAGTAGCTGATAAATTCTGAACCGCCTTATTGCCAGGAAAGGGATAGATCTAGCTGGCGGGCTTCCCAAAGTTTGGGAAAATGACAAATTAGATTCCAAGGTCAAGGCTGTTAAAGAAACACGGCTTTATATTGGAAACAACCTTAAGTGCCCATCAGCAGATGAATGGATACAGAAGAGGTGGTCTGGATACACAATGGAATACTATACAGCCATACAAAAGATGAAACCCTGCCATTTGCAACACCCTGGATGGAACTAGAAGGGATTATGCTAAGTGAAATAAGTCAGAAGGAGAAAGACAAATACCAGATGATCTCACTCCTATGTGGAAGATAAACAAAGGAACAGACAAAACAAAAACCAACCGTTGGACACTGATATTGGAACTGAGGTCACCAGAGGGGAAGAGGGTAAAGGGTGGGAATAAGGGGTGGTAGATCCAATGAACAGTGGGGAGGCCTCTTGGCAATCTGGGGGTTGGGGTGGGGGTGGGGGTGGCGTGTTCTCATACATTTGATGAAGTATGAACCTTCATCTAAACTAACATTATTTTGTAAATTAAAGCAAATTCTATCAAAACCAACATAGAAAAAAAAGATGGCTTTAAAGGATTGGGATTTTCTCAGAAGTGATCTACTCATCAGTGAGCCCACAAAGAAGTGAACGAGAACTGAACTAGGGAAGTTGGCAAGTTGGAAGTTGGAACAGTTTGTGAGAATTACCCTTCCCACGCAGCATCTATGAAAGACAGAGAGGCACACCCGAAGGGACATGTAAGAACATCAAAGGACAAAGTGAGAGAGGTGAGCTTACAGAGGTTTTTCAAATGTGTGCTAAATGCAGAGAATTCTGTGTGGTGATAATACCAAGAGGGACCCAGCTCTGCCACAAACAGGTTTCATGAAACCCTGAAGAAGCAGCCCTGGACCCTACATGTTGATAAATGGAAATTCAATGGCTTCCTCATTTCTAAGACAGAGGTAACATCACTGGCTCGGAGGATGGCTGTAAAGACCAATGAGACATGAAAGCATTTTGTAAACTGTAAAATAGTTCATCACATCGCGATCAGAGGGTGAAGAGGTCACGCGCTCAGGCTAGTGTTTCAATTCCTACAATAAAAGAAAACTTGATTGACGTGCCCTGGCGGAGCAGCAGTTGGGTCTATTGCTTCCACAGGAGCAATTGCCACACACCCCTGGGTTCAAGTCCTAGACCCCAGCAGGGAATCACCAGTGTGAATAACTAAATAAAAATGAATAAAGATGCTTCTTGCTCCTCTGTTTCTTCCTGCCTGCCTGCCTGCCTGCCTGCTCACCTTCATTGCTGCCTGCACCTTTCCTTTTAAAAAAATCAATAAATAAAATCCGATCATCTCAGCTTCATTTCTTCTGAATTTTTGGACAAGAACAATGACCTTTACCCAGGAAATAGCAGGAAAAATGTTACAAAGAGAGAAGTGAGGGTCCAAATTGATTAGAAAATATTCTCAAAGAACGTTAAGTATCATTGTGAAGACAAATGATAGCCCCAGGTACCAGGAGAACTGAAAGATAAAAAGGATAGATTGGTGAATTTGATATATACCCTACTCAAAAGTCTAGAATAGGTTATTAGAGAATTTTCTTGTGAGTGCTTAGGAGAGGGTGGAGTTGTTATTAGATGTAAGAAGATGATTAGCCTCTGTTGCTTTTTTTTTTTTCTGAGAAGGTAGTTAGATTGTTAGGCTGAAAGAATTTTCCAGACTCAACTATCTGCATATGGCAAGGCACTCGTAAAGCTCTTTCAAGTGACCCTTGTTCACAGATGATGTGGAAGAGATAAACATTGATGATGCTGACTTCCAACAGAGTTCCAGGCTGTATCCAGGAGAAATGACATAGTATCAAACTGGGGCTGGTCCCTTTCCTAAAGAACTGTGTTTATTCATGCCTCAGGCAAAGTTACTGACATCTTCTTGATTCAGTCTGTGGGTGATAAGAAACTAGGAAGTGAGGTCAACCTACTTGATGACAAAAATCACCAGATATCAAAAGGAACTTGACAACCAGAAAAATGAGGAGACAATGGAAAAAATTAAATGTGATGGAAGAAATAACATATCCTAAAATTCAGAACCAAATATGTAATTTCAAGATGGGGACCAAGGGGAGGTATTTTATGTAGGAAAAGACTGAAGAGTTCAGTTGATATAAAGGTCAACTTGAGTCCAACTTTGAGTTCACTCAAAAAGACCAAGTAGAGATTACACTGAATGACCAAAAACATGGAAGCGATGATGTTTGTTGTTTGGTGTTCATTCTGGATGCCCCGCTTTTACAATGACAAGGAGTCCAGTCATCGGGTAGAAGGGCTGGTGAGCCCAGCTCCTCTCTCTGAACTCTTAGATTTGTGAAATGTCTCCATTTCAGATCCAAGCATGACATCAGAGTATTGAGAAGATCCAAGTTGGGCGAAGAACTTTCCAGAAAATGAAAAGTTCTTTACCGATATTTTAATTGTGCGTGCGTGTGTGTGTGTGTGTGTGTGTGTGTGTGTGTGTGTGTGTGTGTGTAAAGGTACTCCTGGCAAAGGGTTATTTAAATGATAGGAAGAAATGCTTTGTAATAGAAATAACTTTTAGTGAGCAATTACTGACAACTGCTAGATTTCAGAAATAAAAGGTCAACACTTCAGCAAAGATTAAGTTGACAGAGCTTACTTGGTTTCAGAATTTTGAAGGTAATCTTCACAACTGAATGTAACTATCATTTAAAAAGCTGATCCCAAACCAGTGTAGGGACTTTCTGGCATTTTCATATTTTCCATAACTTTTGCTAATAGAAAATGAATTAAAGATGTAAATCAGCTCTCACTAAAAGAGAAATACAGGATCTTAGTCATCCTTTCTTAGATAAAATTGTCTATTGTTGGATATTAAGCAGCCTACATATCAAAGAATAACTTTTTAAATGTGATGGTTGCATAAGAGTTTTCCTTTACCCCTTCGGGTCAAATGAGGGGAAATTCCATGGCACAGAATAAAATGTATGCTGTTTCCACAGAAAGGATTCTGTTTCCACAAAATTTGGCAATCGCATTTTTGGACAGCTAATATCTTTCTGTTCTCACACTTACTCAATAAAGCAATTCACTGCACCCTGAAGTGGTTATTGATTTGGACATAACATAACCCAGCATTTTTTTTCTCTTTCCTAGGACCCTAGGGACATTTCTGGACTTCATTCTACCCTAGGATTTAACCACAAACCATAAGAACAATATCCAGAGACATGAAGCTGATGAATGGATCAACTAAACGCCATACCTATCCACACAGTGGGCCATGAAAAAGAATGAAGGATGATACATGCTACAACACGGATGAACCATGAAAGCATAGTGCTATGGGAAAGAAGCCAGCGACAACCACCTATGATTCCATTGAACACCAATGTCCAAAGCAGAACGTGGACAGAAAAGTGACCTTACAGGAGGTAGGTTTGTGATTACTTAGAGGTAGGGAAGTGACTTGGGGGAGAATGTCAAGTGACACCTAGGGCATAGAGCCTATTTTTAAGGGGATGAAAAGTTTTCAAAATTAGATTGTGGGAATGACAGCACAATCCTGCAAATTTTCGAAAACAGGGAATTGTATACTTTAAATGAGTGACTTGTATGGTGTGTGATTTATCAATAAAGTTGTTAAAAAAATATGGAAGTTGGGATACAAATGTAGGTCCATTCATTTGTAATCTATGGTTATCCAGTTTGGTTTCTATGCTGAACCAGTTGTGTCTCTTGGAGTTAACTCTCCTTCCAAGAACACCCTGTATAGTGACAGAGAGCTATTTCGATTATTTTCCGTTCCTTTTTTTTTTTTCATTTTTTATTTTTAGTCACTCTTAGGGACTGATGATTTTAGACTTTCAAAAGTGGTCCAGAAATATCAAAGATTTCTGTATCTCCTTCACCCAGTTTCTCCTTACATGTCTCTTACATATAGACCGCTTATCAAAACTAAAATTAACATTGCTACATCACGAACTAAGGTGCAGAACTTATTTGAATTTTGCCAGCCCTCCCGCTGATGTTCTTTTTGTATTTCAGGGTGTCATAAGGCATTTAGTTGTCACATCTCCTTCATCTCCTCCAATCTCTGACGACCTTGTTCTTCGGTAGCCCCGGTTTTCATGACCTTGACTCTTGTGAAGAGTACCAGTTACGTGGTTTGCAGAATGTCCCTCGATCTGAATTTGTGTGGTTTGCTCATGATTTGGTTCGGGCAACGAGACCAGAGAAGTGATGGTGCATCCTTTGCCATACATGGCATCAGGGGGCAAATGGTGTTGATGTACATGGGCACATGTGGCTGAACAATGGGGAAGGTTGTGAGAAACACACTGTTGGATGACTTTGTGTGTGACTGTCAGAGTGTAACTACACAAACCTAGAAGGTAGAGCCTACTACACACATCCAGGTCAATATGGTTGAACCCATTGAGACCACTGTTATCGATGTGGTTGGTTGTTGAGCAAAGCATTGCTAAGTGATACTTGACTATTTCTCGTGATGCTCACCTCCATCATTTGGCTAGATTGGATCTGCCAAGCGCCTCCACTGACATTCACAATTCAAATGTTTCTTTATTCAGTGTTTACCATGGGACAGGCCGGAGACAACCTTAGGCTTTCAGGCAGTTAGGAACTTGGAACCAGCAGATTCGAGCGCAGTTTCACAGGAGATGCTGACAAGGGCCAGGATGGAGAGGCCGGGAGACAGAGCACAGTGGCTGCACTTTGCAGGAGCTGTCAGTTTAGAAGGAAGAGCACCCAGACGGGTGAGGCACAAAGTTAAGGAGAACCAGTCACGAGGTGCAGACGAAGAGCTGCTGCACGGGCAGAGGGAACGGAGCCCGAACGCGGCGTCGGTCTTTGGGGGCATCCGACTACTCAGCAGCTCTGGTCTCTACCTTCACTTCTTTCAGTTCGCGGTGTCTATATGCATTTTGTTGGAAAAGCTACATTGTCTAGAATAGCCCTTTGCAAAAAGGAAAATCCTTGACAACTTTGAGGTAGAGCCCGTGGGCAGCTGCCAAATCAAGAAGTCGGAGCGATTCCAACGTCTGGCTCCAACCTCTGGCTCGGTCAGAAGATTTGGGCAGAAGGCAGGGGGCCCCCACAGGGGCTCGGACTGAAGAGGAGTAGGCCCCACACAAATTCTAGGGCCTGCCTGGCTTGTACGCACTGGTTCATTCCATTTTCTTAACCCAAATCTTTAGCAAAATCCTGTTTTTGAGAAGCTCAGTCATGTTGGGCTCCGCTGACATTCACGTTGTGAAGCAGAGTTTGCCTTTTAGAAGATTCCCAGGTGATGTGAACGCTCATTACATTTGAGACGTATTGAAATGCCATCTAGTCGCCACTAGGGACGTGGGGTTGGCTATTTCAGTTAAAGTGAAACCCACTGTAACAGTCAGTTCTCGGCTGCATAAGCCCTGCTCGAAGGGCCCATAACCTCCGGGGGCTAGTGGCGACCATGCTGGGTAGCACAGACAGAACATTTCCGTGAGGGTGGAGTTCTGCTGGACAGCTCCAGGCTGGAGTGGGACGTGAGAAGTGCCTTTGATAGACCGTCAAGGGAGGGTGAATGTCAGGGACAAAGGTGGAGGCTACTGGGTCCAGCAGATCCCCCAAGTGTGGCAATGTCCTGTCATCCTCGAGAGCATGCTTCCTGAGAGATGTAATGAATCAAAATGAAGCAAACCTAAGTGACCCACTGTTAAACAACACAATAAAGAACCCGATTTTGATCTGTTGCACGTCATATGCCAGTGGAAAACCTGATAGAAAAGGGGCACCAAGGAGGGGAGTTACGGGACATGACCATGCGTCACTTTTGAGAGTGAAAGGAGGCCCTGCCAATAATGATCCAAACTTTTGCACTGTTGGTGGGAGTGCAAATTGGTGCAGCCCCTGTGGAGAACAATTGGGAGATTCCTCAAAAAGTTGAAGATGGAAAATCCCATAGGATCCCATCATCTCACTTCTGGGTATTTAACCAAAAGATACAAAAGCACCCATCCGCAGAGATATAATATATAATATAATATAATATAATAAACCCCATGTTTATCGCAGCCCTATTCACAATAGCTAAGAACTGGAAACCACCTAAGTGCCCAACCTCAGATGAATGGATCAAGAAGACGTGGTCCATATACGCGATGGACACTACACGGCCATTGAATCAACACGGATGGAACTAGAGGGGATGATGCCAAGTGAAACAAGACAAAAGAAGAAAGATAGAGACCAGATGACCTCACTCATAGGTGGAATGTGAACAGACAAAACAAAGGAACAGATGAAATAAAACCAACCCTTGGACACTTGCAGCAGAACTGAGGTCACCAATAGGGAATGGGAGATGGGGGCGGGGGGGCGGGCTGCAAATGATGGCGGAGCCCACTGGACGATGGTGAAGAACAGTTGGTGATGTGGTGGAGGGCAGAGTGTGTTTGACACATATATATATATAAGGAATGGGGAACCTATACTTAGGAAGCTATTTTAATGTGTAGAATAATTACAACAATAAAAAAAAACTTAACACTATTGCTAAAAAGGAAATAATGATTCCAAGACAACAGGCCTACAGTGGGGCTTTCCAAGTCAACCAGGATGTGTGCATGGGTACTCGGCTGAGGGTGAAAGAGAAGCAGCTGGCATCACAGTCGTCAACACATATCTGGGACAACATGGCATGGGTGGGGTGACCCAGCTAAATGCACAGAGCAGGGAAGAAGACAAGCACAGAATGCTAACACGGAATGGGTGGGCAGAGCAGGGAGACCCTCAGAGAGGACTCAAACAAATCCTGAGACGGGCCCAAGAGTCTGGGGGAAAGAGGACCCTAGAATCCAACAGAAGGAGGAAGTTAAGAGTTAACTGACCAGGCTCCTAGAGGAGATGGAGGGCAAGGCCAAAACCAGGTGAGGCAAGAGCACCCCGACGCTGAGCTTACACAACCCTAGCAGTGAGCACCGCCTCGCATTTGCAGCCTGGGCACAAGCCTTGCTTCCCCTAGTGCCCACTCCGGGGAAGGGACTACCATCTTCTGAAATACGGAGAGTGGCACAGTGCGTGCTGATGTAGGCAAATGTGGAGGCAGATTAGACCGACACAGGGACATTCTCTGGGTGTGCCGTTTGCTCTGCAGAATGAGGGCTTGGAAGTCTGACAGAGAAGAAAAGGTTGGGCCGGATTCCCAAGGGAGAAAGGTGTAAGGGAATTCTGAGCAGTCCTGAGGTCTGAGCAACCAGAAGACATCTTGTCACTTTTCAATGGAAGAACAGGAAGTGGAAGAGCTACGTGCTTTGCTCCCAGTGCCTAGGGAGCAAGGTGCAGCTTGGACTCACATGCGGATCTTTCCAAAAGGCCTGGTTCTCAAGTTCAAACATGGTCTCCATCACGTAGTAGCTGAGGAACCTCAGGAAAAGGGCTTATCCCCTCCATGTCTGTTTCCTCATTCTTCAAACGGGGATGGCAAGGCTTCCTTTTGGTGTGATATAAATGTTCTGGCAGTAGATCAAGTTGGTATTTCTGCAACATTGTGATTGTACCTATCGTGAATTTAAATGGTTAACGTTATGTGAGCGGATTTCATCTCGTTGCAGGGTTTACTGTGTGTCAGTGTTCAAACTGCTCAGTGTCGATGGACCCATTTAACACCAAGACCACCCTACTTTGTATGATACAGATTATGATGCTATCAGAATTTGCCGCTTCATTCCATAAAAGTGTCATGAATACGAGCTCAAGGGTTCCAGTGTTTGCTCAATGAAGGCGAAAAAACTAACCATTTCTATTTAAGAATGCGATTCTTTTAAAAGCACATCTGAAGTATCCCGTCCTCTACATTCTTCATCATTGAACGAACAAGCTCCCATTACATGAAACTGTACTTTGTCGCTTCAAAAGTAAATCAGCATTAAAAAGAAACTGGGATTAAGTAAGAGAAAACTCTGTGTCATCTTTTCTTACCCTGAGCAACAACACAAGAGAGTACTTAACAGTATATACTGCACAAAAAAGACACATTGCAAATTGAGCTGCCAGCGATTTACAATGGATATATTAATACTATTTTTATCCAAAAAGAATGAGATTAAGAAAAACATGATGAGAGAGTCAAAAGCTGCTTCAACGGTTTGTAAACAGATGCAAATAAAGATCGAAGCTCCCTGTCTAGCAATGAATTGGAACAAGTTCATCAAGAAAAGCTGACATTTTTCTGAGGCTGAAGGAAAATAGCTTTTAAAGAATGGCTGCTGAGAACAATTAATACAATCAATAGCATATTCCTTGGAAATGGATTCAGCATATATTCATTGAGCATGGAGTATTCTCAACATAGTGTATTAGCTGGTCAACAACTTTAAAAGCCAGAGAATCACTGGCAGTACTTGTATTGCTGGTATGGGGAATGGGGAAGCAGTGACAGCGTTTACCCTTGAAATGACAAAGGTGTGGCAGCAGCTAAAAGCTTGTGCACTGTTGAAATATTAACATATATTTTTGGAGACTGTATCTCAGCAAAAATATATGCTCAAGTCCTAACATCTGGTACTTGTGACTGCCACTTTTTTTGTGGAAGAGGTCTCATCTTGACTTCATTACATCCGCAAAGACCTTATTGGGTTAGAGGCCCTAATCCAATGACTGGTGTCATAAGAAGAAGGATTTGCCTACAAGCCAAGGAATGCCAGCCATCACTCGCCACATCAGAAGCTAGGGGAGAGGCATGGAATGGATTCTTACTTCAGAAGAATTCCTTCCTTCAACCATGTTGATACTTTGGCTTTGGACTTCTGACCTCTGGAACTATGAGAGAATAAATCTGTTAAGCCTCCTTGTTTGTGGAACTTTATGAAGGCAGCCCTAGGAAATGAATACATGAGCCTTATAGGGCATCCCTTCTTCAAAGACCCTGAAAGACTGAATCAAAGAGGGGTCAAAAGCTCTAGAGTCAGATGTGGTGGCCTTGACACATAAGAGTGGTGTGGCTAAAGTCAGATATTAAATCTGCCTGTGCTTCAGTTTCTTTATTTGCAAGTGGGAATGATAATAGAATCACCTCACATGGTTGTCAGGAAGATTAAGAGACCAAAGTCAAGACCCCATTAATGCTATTACTGTTATCCTGAAATGTTTAGTTTTACCCTATATTTATAACAACCTCATTCCAACTCCCTTTTCCCTCTTTGGCCTACTTATTAAGCTCTGACATTTTAGGGTAGAATCTATGATGCCTATATTTTGATGAAAACCTGAGCTTCATAAACAATAGAATCAAAACCTATTTTGGTGATTTCCAATTGTTACTAGAATAGCTCAACAAAAGAAAGACAAACATAGCAACAAATGCCTTCCAGCACAGAATATGCATCCATATCCATCCATGAGAGACTACAGTGGAGTAGATAGATGGAGAAACATTCTAGAAGCCAAAAGAAACAGAGTCAACACAAAGGCAGCTACTGGAAGTACAAAGTCACTTCTCTGGGCAGATCTGAATGAGAGGCCTTCATAGCACCGTCAGGAAACACAAGCTAACCGAGCTACAGAGAACCATCAGGAAAAAGAACCCTAACATGCCTAACAAGCCCTAACATGGGTTTGAAAAGAGAATCCACATGATATGACAAAGAAGAGTCAGAGTGAGCAAAAGGGCAGCTCTTCAATAAGTCCAACATCTAATTACCATGTGACCAACAGTTTCACTCCTAGGAGCACTCTGGTGGCTTAGGTGCTAAGACAGTGGCTAGGGCGTGGACCATGTTTTTGACCCAGGACAATGGGTGGTGGCCAGCAAAATAAATAAAGGGTCCCAGGGGCCTTCCTCCTTCCCTTCCCTCCTGAAAAAAGCCAAACAAAAGTACAAACAGGCATTCAACCAAAACATGTCACACGTTTGTGACAGCACTATTCACAACATTGCGAAGGTGGAAACAACCCAAATGTCCATCACTGACACACAAAAAGTGGCCTGTTTGTACAATGGACTCACATTCCATCATGAAAAGGAATGCAGTACTGGTATATGTGGCGACGTGGATACACACTGAAAATAGTATGTGAAGTGAAGGAAGCAAGACCCAAAAGGCCACATGTTACATGATTGCGGTTATACGAAATGTGCAGAAAAGGCACATCCGTACAGAGACACATCTGATGAGTGATGGCACAACACTGTGAATGTTCTAGATGTCACTGAATTGTACACTTTTGAAGTGGTTAGCTGGTAAATTTTATGTTACATGTATTTCATTATAAAATTTGAAACATCCGATGAAAGGATAAAAGCAAGGGAAAAATCCACGAGAACAAAAATAAAGCCATG
>RJWH01006808.1:19478-48858 GCA_004363575.1 Solenodon paradoxus
TAAATTGACATAGCACCTAAGGCGATTCTTGTCAAATCAAAGGTTAAGGCAAAGGTCCTAAGTCACAAAGATGGCCACCCCAAGATTACACAGCCTGGCACGCCCTGTAGACTAGTGAGTGGTTTGGTCAACTGCCTCCAGCTGAGGTGCAGGCCACATACATCCAAGGACCCAGGTTCATGTCCTGGGTTGGAGAGACCCACCAAGCTGCAAAACTAAATAAAAATAAAGTGATTCTTCCTTTTCTCCTCCTACCTACCTTCATTCCTACCTGCACCTTTTCTTAAAAAAAAAAAAAAAAAAAAAAAGACCACACAGCCTGACTGTTCAAACTGGGGTCCTCTGCCTTTCAGATCACTCATAAGTGTATTAATGTGTCATTAGAAAGTCACTGATAAATTGTTACTGACTGGCTATTCATCAAGGGAGATACTAGGTGAACGGACAAAATGTCTACCTCTTGGTGTTCAAAATCAGAGTCACACGCCTACAAAATTTCTATACGTAAACATTCTCTAGCGAGTGTCCAGAGTCCTGTGTTTCCAGCATCACCAGTCACTCACAAGTGGTACCACTAACGCTGCCTGAGCAGATGTCACAGGGAACGTCACACTGTTTTCTCAGAAACATCAGGGGATGAGGTGGTGGCGTGTATGGCAGATGCTCTGCTAGATCCAGTCAGATGCTGAAGGGCGGCCGGGAACAATCTCCTGCTTGTGAACATGCTAACTCGGAAGGCACAGCAACCTTCTGCAAGCCTGTGCAAGCTCCAGCACAGCACATCCACCTATCATCATTGGGGACAGTAGACAAGAAATACTTGTTTCCCCGTGGAACCCAGCCTCCCATACAGAGGGCCATATGTCCCACTTGAGTGGGCCTGTTGTCTGACATCTGAAGTGACATCATGCACATACCATGAGGCTGTGTCACCCATGTCCAGTGTCTAGAATAATGGACAAGCCACTGGGGACATTTGGGAGCACCATCTCAACTCCCAAGCTGGGGGGTGAGTCAGAATGGGTTAATCTGAGTCCACAGGCAAGATCATTTTTGGGGTCACACTGATTCCAACTGGTGCTTCAGTGATGGGGCCATGGGACAGTACCCTCCCACAAAGCACTCACTCCTGTCCTTGCTGCATCCACACAGCTGGAGATCAGCCACCTTGTAGGTACAGGCATCAGCTGTCTGTCCCATAAGCAATGGTCTCCTCTTAGAATCGGGGTATGCCCTGGAGAAGTTGAAGGCACAGTGTGATGTGGGACAGAACAAATGCAACAAGGTGTCAATGTGCTTAAAATCCAAACTATGTTCCATCCAAGAGTACCCAGAACATATAACGTTGATTAGGATGCAAAGGCAGAGAGCTCCCCTAGAGCCCTCGATAAAGTCTGAGTTATGTTAACAGAGAAGAGTCTAGAACGGGGTGGACTGTCATGAGTAAAGCCTCCAGGAGCCAAGTTATTTCTCCAGCGGAGTATGAAGGAAAACATCACTGTTTCCAAAGTTCTTATCTGGTCATCTGGGCCTTTTGATTCACTTGATTGTATGTAATACTTTCAAAATCATTTATTTCACCAGCACACCCCCGTGGAAAACCAGTTAGGTCAGCTGCCTCCAAAGCAGCACAGTTCACGTACATCACAAGGACCTGGGTTCGCATCCAGGTATGGGAGGAGCAAGCAATGTGAACAGCGAAATAAAAATGATCCCTCCTGTCTGTCCGCCTACTCGCCTTCATTCCTACCTGTACCTTTCCTTTAAAAATAAACAAAGTGGCTAATCAGTTGCCCTTACATAGGGACAGCCATTCGTAGATCATGCAGGTGGTTCCAATGTAATCCCAAGGGATTTTTAAAAGCGGAAGAGGGAGGCACAAGAGGTCAGAGTGATGCTATAAGAGAAAGATTCAGTCACTATTGCCGGCTTTGAAAATACTGGAAGAGGGCCACAGTCCAAGGAATATGGGCAGCTTCTAGAAGCGGGAAAGGCCAAGGAAACAGGTTCTCTTTTACAGCCTCTCAGAAGGAACATGGCCCCACCAGCTTGATTTCAGCCCAGTGAGACCCCGTTGGACTTCTGACTCCAAAACATACCCTGAAAAACTTGTGTTGTTTTAAGCCACAAAAGTTAGTGGCAATTTCTTGCAACAGAACTAGGGAACTAATGCCATCAAAATATAAGAAGAGCCGCCTATCCCTTCTCCCAAACATCCTTTGCTTTTTCAATAGTACTTGAAGTATGATTTCCCCAGTTCCTCCCGCCAGTAGATGTGCTTTTTAAAATTTTGTTTTAAAGGAAAGGTGTAGGCAGGAATAAAGGTGAGCTGGCAGGCAGGAAGAGAGGAGGAAGAAAAAATTATTTTATTTATTTGTTCACAGTGGTTGTTCTCCCCGCCCCAGGACAAGAACCCAAGTCCTTGGGATGGATGTGGCCTGTGCAGACTGATGGTAAATGTAATCACTATTCCACCAGGGCATGCCTAGAAATACTTTTTCTAATGTACTTAAGCTAACAATCAGCCTGCTTTCCTTAAGCGTGCTATGATCTGTACGTGCTCCCTAAATTCTTAGGAGGGAAATCCTAACCCCCAGGGGGATGGCATTTGGAGACTGGGACTTTGGGAGGTGTCCAGGTCATGAGGGTGGAGCCCTCAGCAATGGGATTAGCGCCCTTACAAAAGAGGCTCCAAAAGAGATCCCCACAGAGAGAAGGTGCCAGGAAGAGGGTCCTCTCTAGACACAGAATCTGCCGCTGTTGATATTGGACTTCCAGCCGACAGAACTGTGAGAAAGAAAATTCTCTGCTGTAGAAGCCAGCCCGTCTGTGGTATTTTGCTATAGCAGCCACAATGAACCAAGACACGTAGACGATAGTGTATAACCAAGAAGGTCCACACACAAGCAGGTGGGTTAGCGGCATGAGCCACCGGGGATTCAGAACTCACCAGAGGGACGTGTGGACAGTCCACCCCATGGACACTTGTATTCTGTCCAAACGCAAACCGGCCCCTGCTCTCAGTAGGTTTGGGGGGCTTTCCAGTTTCTGTTTTGAATCAAGACAGCCAGAAGCATCTTCCAAGTGAGACCGGTAAATTCGACTCCGACACCGTAATTACTTCACAACGACACCTCTGAAAACCCCAATAAGCAGCCAGTCCAGAAACCTTCTCATTACACCATTAGAAGAACCTAAAGAAAACGTGAGTGGCCTAAAACACAAAGCTGGATTCAAACGCTTGATTGTAAAAGCTATCCAAATGCTCACCCTGACTTTAAAAGACTACAATGGCAGGCATGTGGCTCTGCTCCTCAGTTATGGTAGAAGACCTTTTCCCTGACCCCAGTGCAAAAGTTAGTGTGCCAGGAATTCCCACGGTACTACGGAAACTGCAGCTACGTCCTATTATCGTGACTAAGGACACACAAGCATCGCCTCCCTACTCTGCAGCTGTACATAAGTGATAAGAGTTGCCAGTAGAAATCACATGCAGCCAAGGAGGTGAATCTTTACCTCAGGGTGTAAAAGGAGCTCTCCGAATCCCCGCCCTCCCCCCACAGTTGCTCGGCTTTGGGTAACAACACCCCTGGGCCAGCACCAGTGCTTGCAATAAAGCGCTGTTTCCTCGACCTGTGAGTGCCCGGCTGTCAGTCTTCTTGCTCTCTGGAGGCTTTGCCATAACAAGCCACCTCACAATCTTTACTCTGAGCAACCATCCTTACCTGCAAGATCTCTACCTTTTGATGCACATCCCCTGAAGGGCTTGTTAAAGCAGATTGCTGGGTCGACCCCAGGTCTCCTGAGAAGTGGCAAGAAAACTTGCATATCTTGCAAGTTCCCAGGTGATGTGGTGGCTGCTGCCGGTCTATCCCAGAACCTCTAGGATAAAATCATTATCACTACCTGGAAGGTATTAGCTGGGATCAGAGCCAGTCTTTCATTTATGAAGAACAGAGCAGAGCCATTGGACATGTTTGTGGCAATCCACACAAAAGACCCCTTGCTTACTTACACGTGTCCCTACCCACTGTCCTGGTTATGCGTGGTTTGAAGTACAGAATACATTAAGGTTCTGTTCATCTGTTCTAGAGGCTTCTAAGCACCTGCTCACACTGAAATGTTCTTTTACCAAGTTGCCTAAGTCTCTTTTGCTTTGCTAGAGTATAGGCTGGGAGGCAGGGATCTTGTTCGCCTCACTCACCACTAATGCTCCAGCAAGCAAAGGAATGTACAAAGCATGTAGTAAATAGTTATCAAATGAATAAATGAGCCAGTTGTGAGACACAGAACAACAGAACACATCTTCGACAAGGATGGTGATCATTTAAGAGTGAAAACTGATGAAGGACAGCACAGGGAAAACAGGGGAGGTTGAAAACAAGGAAGCAGGATTGCAGAGGTCAGCAGGAGATGTTACCTCACAGATCTGCTAAAAATAAATCAGCACCAGCCAGGTACGCTAGCACCACCCTAGCGCCAGGCATACTGGAGAGGGGCTTGCAGAAAAGACGTTTTCTTAGTGACTCCTAAATCCCTAAACACTCCCTAGCAATCTCTGCCAAGAGAAAAATTCTGTTCCCTGGATGAAGAAGGCATTCCCTGAGTTTATTCCATTTTGTAGTTTTCCTGCCCATAAAGACCTTGGCCTCTCTGTGCTTCTCCTAACAGACTTGCTGCTTATCAAGTGTCTCTCTTTGAATTCTTTCCTGAACTAACTCTGCCACTCATCAGTGCCCTGAACCCACCCATAACAAAACAACTACACATTAGCCCACTGCGGGGTGCTCAGCTCAATCCTTTATGTTTATTAGCTGATTTAATCTGCAAGACCCTTGGGATCCTCACCATTAACAGCCTGAGCCCTTAGGTGAGGACATTTAGATGTGGAGAGGAATTTGCCCAGGATCACAAAGTTAGCGAGCTACGATTTGAACCTAGCTACAGAGATGATGTCGTTAACTGCTACAGGACAGGACTGGGCATCTGCCTCCCCATGGCCTGGGGATCCGGCTTTTCGCAAGCGAAGACTGAAGAGAGGCTGCCTTTCCAATGCACAAAACACACACTGGGGAGATTGGTGGACCCCCATTGTGGTCCTCAGAAAAAAACAAAGATTGTATGTGCAGCGTGGTTTGCTTCCCAATACCAACTCTTGGTGGTAGCTATCCCATTTCTTTTCAAAGAGCGCCTTTTCTCAATGTTCAAATCTTTTTCTAGACCAGGGCAAGGGTGTTGATTCACTGTCAGTCTTCTGTCTGCATCTGGGGTTACAGGGAAGATTGAAAACTGTGTTGTCCAATTTGGTGACCACTGGCCACATGTCACCAGTGAGCACTTGATTGGGGAGCTAGTCCCAGCTGAGAAGTGTCTTCAGCATAAAATTCACACGGGACTCCAAAGAGATCTCACATGAAAAATAACATAAACAACTCCATTTTTTATATTGGTTACATGTTGAAATAACATTTTTCATAAATTGGGTTAAATAACATTAAATACACTTCAACTTATGTAAACCTTTTAAATGATGTATAGTAGTCTTAAAAATTATATCTGTGGCTCACATATGTCTATTGAGCAGTGGAGGTCTGGATAAAACATCTAGAATAGGTTTCCTGGTTAGAAATGTGTGTTTTTTCAATCAGGTTTTAATCTAGAAATAAGTATCAGATTCCTCTAGATTCTGAATGTCAAATGTATTCATTAGGGCTCCTCTGACTTACCCAAATGCCCACGACTAACTAATCTGATGTTCTATACTTTCTATTTCAAGAGCTGTGCATTTAGTGATCATAAAGTAATTCTGCATTGTTGCAAAATAGAGGGAAACGGTTTTCAAGACCTAGCCACCGATAAGGTAAACTCCCTGAAGATTCTGCAGATCTTACCTCATTTTTATTGACTCGAATGAAAAGATTCTGGGACCACAGTGTAAGAAGAAATAATAAGCGGCCTCCATTTTCTTGCCAGGTTTTTCCCCCCAAAGAGCTACAAAATAATGCAGCATGTCATTAAGTGGGCTGAGTTTTCCCATCGATGTTAGAAAGGACTGAGCCTGAGTTTCTGACCAAGGACTGCAGATCAGAAACAAAGACTTAAATAAATGTGACAGAATGAAGCATCCAACCTCCAGCCTGCATACATTTTCAAAATACTGGGAGGAGGATCGCTGAGGCGGAGGGTCCCAGAGGACGTGGCCCCACAGAGCACTTGGCCTGCACTTGGCCGGAAATGTCTGAGGGGCAGCTGAAACCCAGAGGAAGGGATGGGAAAACAGCATTTGGAAGGCATCTGTATAGGCAGGCATATGTCGCTTTACTTCAGGAGAATTCCGGGAACCCATTATTGCCGGCGGCCTTTTCCTCAACTCTCCATTCCCGGAGCAGGGCATTTAAAAAAAAAAAAATCCACAGCACTCTGGTTACCTCAGTCTGAAAAAGCAAGAAAACCACCCTACACACACATACTGAAAAAAGAAACCATCTTGTACTCTGTCTTAGAAAGTCTATCAACTGTGCGCCAGGAAGCTGTACTGGGTAAGTGCGCACACAGCCTGGTTCATCATAAAGCACGCAGGTGTCATCCACAGAACAAGATGCCTCTGCCTTCAGTTCATCCCTAACTCACACACTAGTGAGCAGAAGCAGGCGAGACTCCATCCATTGTCTTGCAGGCCACCCTAGAGAGAGGAATTCTTAGCTGGTCAAACAGGTGACCAGGAATCTAAGCTCAGTATCCTTTTTCCCAACAAGTTCCCCGTGACAAGACACTCCACAAAGCCGCTTCATTTCCACAAGACAGGAGGCACCATGGAGGGTTAGCTGGGGAGTTAGCAGGCAAGGACCTCTAGGTGTCTGATTCCTCCTCAGCAAAATCTTCAGAGGCAGGTGGCTGCAGGGCATTGTGTCCCTCCTCACAGGGTCCAGCAGGCGTGAATAATCCCCACTCTGTGTAGCCAAGCCCAGGGCCAGTGAGACACAGGGAAAAGTCTGGTGGGATTTACCTTCCGGTTCCCAACCGTTCCAGCAGGAACGACCCCCGCCCCCATTTTCAAGTCCCAACCACATGGCTATAATCAAGCCACAAGCCTTAAGCTTGCTTGGCATGCCACTTGCTGCCTAATCTCGAACATACCGACCTCAGGGAATCACTGCCCAGCCCAGTACTTGGATGATTCATAGCCAGCTAAACTATGCAAGGCCTCCGGATGGAAAGCAGAAAGAGAAGGGACATTGTGTAACACAGCATTTCTGAGTTTCTCGAGTATTTTCTGGACCCACCAGAAAGGAGACGGAGTGACCGGAAACACAATGTATCCCACCTCCGAAACTCTGACCCCTACCTCACTGAAATTGCCAATCTAATCGACCCACTAACTAAAATCTCAGATTCCAGATGCTGGGTGCACAGCCAAGCAGGGGTCCTCTTCGCCATCTGTCACCCCCTCAAGCTGTGTCCCTCTCTGTCATAGCTCTGATCTCTGCAATAAAAGTTTGTCTGAGGAAGGCTTCCGATTCTGTAATTTCTGTTGCTCAGAGTCCAAGAACCCTGGAGAGGCTACCAGTCGCTTTGGGGGCCTCTTCTGGTCCCACGCCCCACAAGTGATGGATGCAGTGAGTGCAATGCAGTGGAGGCGGACATTCGACAGTAGTGAATGAGCAGAGAAGTCAAGTGTGCAGGCCAGAGAAAGCCGTATCTTTCACGTTTGAATAGAGCGGCTGGTGTTCCTCCTTCACCCCCATTACTTGCGCTGTTATTATAACGGCCCCAAGTAAAAAGCTGACGTCTTCATTTTAAAGCTAAAACACACAGAACAAAAAGAACAAATATCTAAAAGGCACCGAAACTTACACCGATAAACCTGCAATTTGCTAAAATAGCAACAGAGATGCAATATTGACCTTGTTATCTGCCCCCTTCTCCCACTTCTGCAGCTCATCAGCATAAAATGCTTATTTTTTGTTATATGCTGCAAAGAAAAAAAAAAAGATTTCAAATTAGTGCTCTACATATGCACAGATGCAAATGTATTCAAATTGAAAGCTAATGCATTAGAAAGCAAAGTCTCAGCCTGAAGTTTCACATTTAATCAATGATTCATTTAACCCAATGCCTTTAGGAATTGATGCCTTTGTAAGTCACCACATTTTTCCCCAGAGAAATCTTCACCTTCCTTCATCTTTTGTTTATAGCACTGTACGTATCAGGCTATAGCTGCTTCAGCTAAGCATGTGAATGAAGAATGTTCCCACATATACACAGTGTTTCTAAGCTCCCGGCACTGTTCACTTCACAGACCTGCAGGGACAGACTCTGTCACATAATCCAGTCCTCTGGGCTCCAGTTTCAAGACATTTCCTGCTAGGCAACATGACGAGAGGACATGAAAGTAGTTGTCATTCTGCTGTCACTGCCACTTCCCCAGCTGTCACCATGACTGACCATCATTGAACCAAGAAGAATGATTTCAGTGCCCCCTCGCTCTACCTTAAGTCAAAGATAAGGATGGAAAAATGTAGAAACATTTCTTCTCATGGTTGATGCCTGAAGCCAGGTTCTAAGCTACAAATGGCCCTCCCATTGTGGCCAGTCATCTTCCAGCGACAATAACTGTGGTCCTATGGCTGCCTGCTGTGCCCCCATGGGTAACAAACAGGTAAGCCAAGCTGAGTGATAGTGACCAAGTGGATAACCTAAGTCTGTCACTCGGGGTGGGTTTTCCCTTTGGCGGGGTGTTGATGCCATCTTGGGGGAAGACACAGAGAAAGGTGCTGGAGTGAATGACCTTGAACTTGCTCATAATGCATGGCACAACCGGCAACACCAGGAGGGAGAGGAGACCACCTCTGTCCCCAGAAAAGCCTCCGCAGACCTGCCTGGACACCATCACGCCACCTTACTTCCCTGGGGAGGGAAGGCGGTGGGGTGAGGCAGAGTCAAAGGTGGCCAGCACAGGAGAATTACTGGGAGAGATTCTCACCATCCCCACTGTTCCCACTAGACTGCATTCCAGAACAATTCGATCCGAGCCCAGGTGGGGAGGGGTAGAAGCCGGAAAGCAGGGATGCAAAAAGCTCCCCAGCTAATTCAAATGCACAGAAAAGTGGGAGAACTTTTGAGGGTACAGGGGCTTATCCTTTGTTTCCAAAAGCACCTCCTCTGCACCCTCAAATGCTTGTGGGGCCCACGCTCCTAATAGCAGAACACCAACTGGGAACCACTGCATTCAAGTCGCTAAGGCCTCTAGCTACGCTCCAGTCCTGCTTCTGGCGTCTCACATCTCGTACGGGGTGAGACACGTGCTAATGGAAAACGTCACAGTCTTGAAACATTCCTCCACTCAGCCGTGCATTACAGGAAAGTCTACTTTTCTTGCAGAAAGCCATTTGCTTACAAGCTTGGCACTGAAAAAAAAAAAAAGACTTTGAAACAGAATGGATCTTCTAACGCACACGCAACACTCTGGAAGGTAAAATTAATTGCCTTCAACTGCCATGCAGGCGGAGCCTCATAGGATATAGAAAATCACACAGACACACATTTTTCTCTCTTGCCCTGGTAAATGAAATCAGGAACTGTGATTGTCACATGGTGTCTAAGCCGGCCAATATTTGGCAATTCAAACTCTGTCCCCTCAGCCATTTCTATATTCTTTGTTCAGCAGCCTGACACACTGAAGCATTATACTCCCATCTTAGCGAGGGCAAACAGGAAATACATTCTTTTCTCAGCAAGAGAAAAAGATGTAACTTTTTGCCTTTTCTTTTTCTTCCTCAGGGGGGCAAGATTATTTTGCTGCTTCCATGAGACATTCCTGTATCTCTTCCCCCCAGCCCCCCTTCCCCGTTTTTTTTTTCCTGTTTTGCTTGGTGGCGGTTTTAAAACCTGAGATTAGAAATAAAAGTTCCCCCCACCCCAAAAGGGAGTTTGGCCTTTTGTCTCCTGAGCCAAGGATCTAAAACAGAATCACAACTGATCTGAATGGTAACAATACCTCTTCTTTGTCAAATAGTTTTGCAGGCAGCCTCTCCCGCAACTAGAAGAATGGGACATTAACCAGGAAGGAAGAGGCTTCTCGGGACTGGGCTATGCAAAGAGATCACCTGCGGGCTTCTTTTAAGTTACAGATTCTGCTTTTGAAGGGCAAGGTCTGCGCCCCAGCTGAGAGTTTGGATTTCTGATGAGCTCCCAGGTGCTGCTGATGCTGCTGGTTTGGGGATCCCACTTTGAGAGGCAGGGACCGAGATGGTAGTTCTTGACCTTGGTGCACACTGGAATTATCTAGAGCCTTCTGAACTCCATCACAGACCAATGAACTCCAATCCCTGGGCCTAGGCATTCACAGAGCAAGCGCTCCAGGAATTCACCAGTGCACGTGAGCCAAATCCCAGACATGAACATTAGAAAAACGGTGCTTAGACACACACTCCCCAGAGGACTAGGGGGCAGAAGATATTACGATAAATTGTGGAAAACAGCCAATTGTGTACTGGTTCTAGAGCCATCCGCCCAAGTAGTAACTTGTGGAAGGCCTGCTAAATCCCATAAAAGCGACTAGGCACCATGGAGAGCAAAATATGTACTCCTCACCCTCATAAGCTGACAGCTTCGTAGGTAAGGTGCTACTTAAATAATCACACAAGGGCGCACCCGCCCTTGCGGCTTAGCCGGCTGAGAAGGCTGAGACAGCTGGGATGTGGACCCTGTAAAGCCAGAGGACCTGGTCTGGGGTGGGGGGGGACCAAAATAAACATATAAATAATGTTTCTTTCTCCTCTCCCTTACTTTCTCCTTTCCTTCTCATTTAAAAAATAATAAGCAGTGTGACCTGGTGGAGCAGCGGTTAATTCAATCACCTCTGAAGGAGTGCAGGCCACAGGTCCAGGGGGAAACCGGTCAGTGTGAACAACTAAATAAAAATACAATGAAGATGCTTCTTGCCCCTCTCTCCCTGCCTGCCTGCTCGCCTTCATTCTTGCCTGTAACTTTCCTTAAAAAAAAAAAAAAAAATGACAATCACACAAATCCTTATGATTTGAAGCCAGGATATGTGGTGGGAGAAGAAGCACTGCGTGTAATGACAGCGCGCAGCTGGGTGGTCTCACATTGGAACTGAGTGAACATTTCATTTGTTTATTGTCCAGTCAATGTCACAGAATCACAGAACTGTTTTTAACTGGGGTAAAATATGCATCATATAAACTTTATAAAGCAGTGGCATGACATCTACATCATTATGTAACCATCACCACTCACTTCCACAACTTTTTCAGTAGCAGAAGCAGAAACTGTAACCATTCAACAATAATTCCCAATCCACCACCCTCCACCCTCTCCCCCCCACTCCGCTAAATCACAGGCCTTTAACTGAAAGCGACTTTGGAAGCTCTGTGATTCCACAGCCTGGTTTTAATAGAGGAAAGGTAACTTTCCAGGTCAGAATTCTCGCCATGTTGGGAAACAGAATTAGGCACACGAACAGCTGTTCGTGCAAGGCTATCAGGAGTCACTGAAGAAAGGCCAGTTGAATTTCTCAGCCCACTGAAGGCAGGAGTTCAGTTATACCCATTTCTCTGCCTGAGCACCCTCACTATTTGGCCTGGACCATATCTTGGCAGGTGGGGAAGGGGGGCTGTCTTGGGCATGGAGGCCGTCTAGCAGCACCCCTGTCTTCTGTACCCTTGGAGGTCAGCAGGCCCTTCTCCAGCTGTGACAAGCAAACATGTTTTCAGATATGGTCAGATGTTCCCTGGGAGGTACAATCGCCTGGCTGGGAACCGGTGAGTTCAAAGTTCCACCTCTTCAAGAGCTGAAGTGCTTGACTCAGTTGGACTTCCGAACCCAAAAGAGGTATGGTCCCTCCCAAGAGAACAAATCCACTTCTGCCTGTGCAAAGCTGTGACATCTCCACCAGAATGCGTATTAGAACCATCTGGAGGGAGGCGTGTGTATGTTGAAAAATCCCTATGCTGGGCACGCCCTGGTGGCCTAGCCATCTGGGAGCAGTCCCGTATACAGTCCCGTATACATCCCAGCTTTCCAGGTTCAAGACCCCAGGCCAGGGCGGGAAACAGCCAATGTGAACAAGAAAAAATAAAGTGCTTCTTCTCTCTTCCTGCCTGCCTGCCTCCTCACCTTCATTCCTGCCTGCACCTTTCCTTTAGGAAAAAAAAAAAAAAAAATCACTCTGCCAGCACCCCAGAGCAGTTAGTCCAGAATCTCTGGGACTGGGGCTTGAACAGCACAATTTTTCAAGTGATCCAGACATGCAGCCCAGGTTGAGAACCACTTTTCTAGCACCTGCCCCCCAAGCCAGGTGGTCCTGGGCTCAGAAGCAGGGGGATCACCTGGAAGGTCTCTAGAAATGCAGGCTCTCGGAACTCAGGAATCCGAATCTGCATTTGAACTAGAGCCCCAGGGGATCCGAAAAAGCACTTTAAAGTTTGAGACCAGCCACTCTGGGAGCCCTAGAAAATAGTACCTTAGCTAGTGAATAGTCACACTCATCTTTTTTCCCCCAGCCGCAGAAGCAATTCAGTTAAAAGAAAACAAAACCCGTGCAAATTCACTTGGAAAGAGAGGCTTTTCCATTTCCCTCCTCTCAGCCCCAGAGACCGCACTTTTGGGGCAGTGAGAAGACCAAGGGAGAAGTGGGACGCGTTCGTGGCTGCGGGCATTTGCATGAGCTTGCAGTTTCCCCAAAGGAGGTCCCACTCTGCTCTGTGCTCTGTGGGTGCTTAATAAACAGCCGGTGGCTGGTCGATCAGCCCAGGTGCAAGAATGAAGTGTTTCTCCCAGTTGGGGGAAATGTAATCACGTAACCATTTCCTAGGCCTGACAGTGAGTGGTCACAAGCCAGCTTGTGTCCGTGTTCTGGAAGGCGGTGGGGTGGGAGGGGTGCAGGGCAAGAGGCTGCAGAGAACCAGCAGGCATTACTATACTGAGGCCGGGAAACAGAGCAAAAGGATGCCAATCACCACATAATGAATTCACTTCTGGCGGCCAAAGTAGGAGCCTCTGAACAATGAACAATTGGAGCGGCTTCTGTTTCCACAATGCAGCCTTGTGACTGTCCATGGGCTGAAATTTTTGCCTACCCTGCATTGGGCATTTTCATCCTGAGGCGTCCTCTAGACCTGGGCAAACTGTGTACCTAAGAAACATTTAGGTCAGGGGTTAGGACAATGAAGATGTGAACCTTCTGTCCAGTGTAGTCCTTGGGTAGGACAGGAATTTTTTTATTTTTATTTTTTTGAAACCATTTTGTCAAGTAAAGGCAAGTGTTCAAAACAAGAGACTGTTGTCTGGCAAACTGAAAACTGAACTGACATATGTAAAGGGTTGCATGAATCCCTCGCCAACCAAATCACCTCACAGGCACAGCTTGGGTAGAACCAAACTGCTTTTCAGTCATTATTTGTCAAATGACTTGGCAAGTCATGGCAGTATCTTCCATAGTTAGTTCTGTCAAGTACTCAAGCACAGCATGATAATACAACCCATACCACACATTTCTGTAAGATTATAAACCAGGTGGCGTATCCCAATCGTCTCCAAACAAGCATTTTGAGAAGTCCAGGAAGACTTACTTCTTCAGACAAAAATGGCCGTCCTTTATTAATGCTGACCTGACCAGCAAAGGAAGCAGAGGATGAATTTTCATTTCAGTCCCCGCTCTGCAAAGGACAAAATCTTCACTTCTTCGCTCCCAGATTCACAGAAGCCTGAGAATATTACTGTTTCTCCTTAACTCAGTTTCCACATGTGAATACTGGACCCACGGATGGTGACTGTGTTACGGAACTTCTGAGGGACCACAAGTTCGGAAGAGCTCTACTGTGCTGCACCTATAAGAAAATTCCTCCTGGAAACAAAGGCGACATCGGTATACCACCCAGTATGCTTTTCTTTCCCAGTTCAGACACAGAAGAGCTGCGGTCCCTTCAATGTTCTGGAAGCCAAGAGCCATCTGTGGTAACCGCTCTCTCTTCAACTTCTCAGGCACGCGACGCTCCTGCATCGTCCATGGGGAGCTTGAGCTCTCTTTTCTGAGGCTTCTATCCACAATAAATGGTCTTACACGGAGCACACAAAGCCAGGGAGTATATATGCCTTGACTGTGTTTCCCAACGGTCTCCAGAATTTTCTTGACACACCACTATTATATAAAAAGAAGACATGTCCCTAATACATGTAAATTTTGGTACATATTACATAAGGCATGAGAAGAATGTGTATTAAGTTCCATTTCCTTATTTTTGAATCAATCTAAGGTATGTGTATTTTCTTCATGTGCCCAGTGAAGCACCTTGTGTCTTCCACTCTAGTGAACACAGACAGCGCTAATTCTCTCACCTTCTGCTCGTGTGTGTCTCAGTGAGCTGAGGTCATCTGAGGCAACGAAGGAGCAAGGGAAAATATGAATCGGTTTTTCTCAGATTTAGGTCTGATTTGATCTTAACCTTAAATACATTTTTTGAGTTGCCTCTCCTTGACAGAATGTTTTCGTGTGGAATTCCAGTCCCTACAGCACCCTGTGACGTGTGATAATTCATTAACAAGAGGGGAAGGGGTTCACACCCTCATCACTCATCACTCCCAAGTTGGGGCTTACCGCTAAAGCAGAAAGCCAAGGACAGGCTTAAGGATAAGACTTTAGGAACTCAAAAATAGGCACTAACTTTTCTAATTATGGAGAAGGGCGTTCCAAGAACCGTCTTCTACAAATAGGAAACGTGTTTAGTCTTCCATCCTAAGTACAGAGCGAAATAACTAGTGAATGCACATCACCATTTGTCCAGCAGACCAAGGCTTATTATTAAGCGCCTTATCATATTATCAGGCTTGGTCTCAAATTTAACACATCAGTCTTTGCCCTCAAATGCTTACAGAAGGAGCGAGATGGGTAAACAACTAATGGTAACACTGTGATATGATGGGTAAGCGGCACATCCTGGGCAGAATGGCTTGACAAAGGAGGAAATAATGAAAGTGCCTTTCGAGGCGGGAAGAACAGGATTCTGAGGGGTGTACTGAAGGAAGAGCAGGGGTTAGGGAACATGATAAGTAGGGGAGAAGGTACAGAATATGCAAAGGTATAACAAGTTTGGGGAGACATGAACGGCATGACTGAAGCAAAGGGCATATAATATGTGAGGAGATTGGGCCAGAAATGTTGGTGTAAGCAAACCAATGATCAAATTCATTATTAAGATCACTAACCAAAGGTATGTTTAAAAAAATAAAGAAAAGGTGCAGGCAGGAATGAAGGTGAAGAGGCAGGCAGGAAGATGGAGGAGGAAGCAGCACTTTATTTTTATTTAGCTGTTCACACTGGTTGTTTCTCTCTGGAGCTGGGATTTGAACCCAGGGGTATGTGGCCTGTGCTCCTTCAGAGGCAAGTGACCCAACCGCTGCTCCACCAGGGCCTACCAAAAGATATGCTTTGGGAAGCTAATGGTCTTAAGTTTTATGAGGTGAAGTTTCTCTTTTAATCTCTGTCTCCTGAAGTGTACGATTAGATGACAGAGATCCAGGGCAGAAGACAGCCCCGAAGTAAGACTGATGAAAGAAAACAGGTATTTCATCACTTCATTTTTAGACTTTCAAATGTGAGGGTATTAACGGAAGCATTTTCTGAAGACTTACCTTCTACTTTTTACCAGCGAGTAGCTCCCCCACGTAGTATCAGAGGAGTCCAATCAAATTCAACATCAAGAGGACTACGAAGAATACATTATTTTCCACACAAAAAAGCATACTTTAGTAAGAAAGACACATGTTGATACTATTAAGAAGTCACCACTGATGACCAAGAGGAGTGAAATATTACCACAAAAAGGTTTTTGGCACCAGAAACAGGTCTTTGCAGTAGCCATGAGACCTCACCTACACCTATGATTACTAAAAATTGTTATTACTCATCTTTACATACAGTGGTGACTTTTAAAAAATGTTTCCTGAGTGAACAGATGAAGAAAAGATACCAATTCAAAGCTAATGATACCAACAAGACACAATAATACCAACAGAGACACTACCTTCTAGAAGGTCCAGGGAAATGAAATAATCCTTCCAATCACTCAGGTTTCAAGTTGAGCGCCATAAGGCTCCACAAGAGGACAACTAAAGACCTGTAGCATCAAGGGGAGGGGCAGGGGAATCATGAAGAGAACACTTCTCCTTATCATGGCTGGAATTTAAACTGGTAGTTCTTTCCTGGAGGTCCTCATTACCATCCATGTCTAAACTGACATGGAAGTAGAGAGGGCTTGCCTGCTATCTTTTAAAAGCAGAGGCACAATTTTATGAGTCATTCTGCTTGTCCGGAGTTTTGTGGAAGATTTTTGCAGGGGAGGTGAGTTCTACTGACACCCAGTGAGGGATCTGGGGTCACTCAGGGATTTCACTTGTACAACAGATAATGAACAACTGAGGCAACAACCATGCCTTCTATTACGTCGCCTTGTTCCGAGTAGGCATTTTGTCGTCTTATTTTCAGAACTCCTCCCGTTCTCCACAAGCAATTTTGATGACTGTGATTTCATCTGGAAGGTTTTCTAACCAAACTTCAAACAAGCCTATTCTGGATCATTTACATCAGGGGTTAGTTAGATCAGGATCAGCAAATTCTTGTAATGAATCAGAGTAAATATTTTAGATGTTGGGGATCACATTCAGTCAGTCACGATGACTCAGTTTGCTCAGTGTAGCTCAAATACAGCACATAATATGAAAATGAAGGGAGCATGGCTGTGTTACAATAAAACTTTATGGACACAAAAAAGTGAATTTCATGTGATTTGCCTGTATCATGAAATATTCTTCTTCTTTTAGCTTTCCTTTCAACAATTCAAAAAAAGAAAAACTATTCTTAACTTGTGAGTCAATCGAATACAGGTGGCAAGCCAGATTTGGTCCATGGGTCATAGTTAGCCGACTCCAGATAGAGATGACCATTTTATAACCAGGTTTGGACCCCCAAATTCTATATATGGGTTAGTAGCTGTTTTTATTATACCTTCTAGTAAGTTACAGAATCTCACTATAAATGTCATATTTCTTAAACACGGTCTCAGGGATCCTCAAGCCATGTAAGAATTCTATCTTAAAGGTGTGGACAGCAGATCCTCAAATAATGCTGTTTTGTTCAACATCATTTCATTATGTTGATGAGTAAAAAAGAATCCTTACTGATGTTGAACTAAATGTCATTATCTGAGGACCTGGTTTTGCTGTATGTTGTTTCGCTTAAAAGGTGCCATTTCAAAGAACTTATGGACCCTTTTAAGTGAGGACTTATTGTAATTATCTTACTTTCTGAAATGACCAGATTTTCCTCCTAGCTTCAATCGACTTACCTGCTAGAGTAAGGCAGCATGGTCGCCACACTGAATTAACAACATTCTTTCTGTCAAATATTGGCTCCCATTTTTTCTCTAATCAACACACTATAGGAGTTGATGGCAGTTTGTATAACATACTAGCCTAAATTTCACTTCATTTCTTTCTTTTTTTTGAAGGAAGAAAAGGAGAGTGTTTACTTACTTACTTAATTTTGTTTTTTCACCCCAGCCCTGGGATGTGAACCCAGGTCCTTGAACTTTCCGTGGTCCAAAAGCCAGCATCTCAGCCACCTGAGACACAAGGGTGCACCCCCTGAATTCATTTAGTTTCCCCATTCTGTGTCTGAGGGAAAATACTAATGAAAAGCAGTGATCAAATTTGACTAAATAGTCAAAGAGGGAAGGAAATCAGGGACCACCAAGTGTTGTGTCCTGGGTTATTGGTCCCTGGAGAGCCAAAGATTTTTTAATACTCCACAAGGAAGGGCTCATACCCCAGAAATGTCTTCATTTGCATCCACTTATGGGAGGACCCCACATGGGTGAAGGGAAGTGTTTCATGGAGTTGGTTTAGTCACTCACTGGAGGTAATTAAACATGGAACATGTTGCCTTGTCATGATGGTGCTATGCGAGAAGAGAATGCACCTTGCATGCGGGGAGATGGTATGGCTGCCGGAGGCCTCTCTCCTTTCCTCTAAAAGGCCTTGAAAGTGCCTAGAGATTTAGAGTAACAGGCTGCAAAACTCTGCAAGGTGCTCTGTCTTTCTACATCTTCAGAGATGTCATGGGGGAACTTCCTGGAGCTAGGCCTAGACCTTCCAAAGGGTTAAGCAAAGCTAACTCCAAGACCCAAACTCACTGTCATGCAGAGCACTCTCAGGGAACACAGTGCAGCCTGAGACCAAGAAGCAAAGCCTGGCCACTCTCATCTCTTCTAGGTGACCCCCAAACAGATTGGACAACTAAGCCTTTAAGTAAGCCCGCAGATTACATGAATGAATGTGCATCTCAGTCATATGAATGACGCAGAACAGGTCTTCTACGAGCTAAACACCTACTCCTATATCAAAACACTTGAACGAAATGATGCTGTGTTGTTGTGCTGACTCCCGAATAATCTAGAAGTCATCACATGCGGTAGCTGTAAAATCTAACTACTCAGACCGGCTGCACAATAAACTTGAATCACCCATCTATGTGAGACCCGCGGGTCTTAGAATGTATTTAATTTAGCTTATGGTTAGAAATTAATATTCCTATTTAACGTATCCATCCTAAGGTAATTGAATCATATGCAGAGGTATTTTAACTTTGTTACAAACTAGAGCATAGCCTCACACATTTATTTACCACCAATTATGTTGAACACAAGTTCATAAAAAGCACATGAGAAGAAATAATACAGATTAGACAGGTGGTTAGAAACACAATGTTGGGTTCTTTTCTGGAGAGTTATTTGCTATGGAATCGCTTTATTTTATATCTTGCATCTGCAACAAAAGGGCTGTGGCTTTTAATCTCTATTTTAAGGAAAGAACACAAATTTGCTAAAACAAGGAGGTTTGTCTAAGAAAAGAAGCAAAGCAGGCTTCCCGTGTACTCCTCCCTCCTCTCCCTTATCCTGACAGCTGTGCCTGAGGAGACACAAATGACACTAAGAAATCAATCCTAGTGGCTGTTTTCCTTGAAATGTCACATCATTTTGATGAGAAAAGACCTCTTCGTTCCTGAGAAAAGACCTCTTCGTTCCATGCCATGGGAAGATTTTCTTTGCAGGATTTTTCTTGTCAGGGAAGAGATCTTCATCTGACATCTTCAAGGAGGGCATCCTGCCCATGCTTTGCTATCATTACAGCTTCTAAATAAACCCACAGAATCACCACAGC
The DNA here is from genome assembly GCA_004363575.1 of Solenodon paradoxus. NCBI lineage: Eukaryota > Metazoa > Chordata > Mammalia > Eulipotyphla > Solenodontidae > Solenodon > Solenodon paradoxus. Next base: position 38,715 of record RJWH01006808.1, read on the forward strand.
CCAAGGGGTTAATAAGCTCCTTAGCGGTCCCGGCTATGATCCTGCCCCAGGGTCAGGTACTGACAATGGTCACAGGTAAACCTGCAAATCCCCTTTTCACAGAAGACATTAATAATCGGGCACTCTTTGTCTTCACTTCCAGTTGTTTCAGGATTTCTAAACTTGTGTGGAAACATGCTGCTTTCATTTCCCTTGAGGGTAATAATATTTCTTTCGTAAAATGCTTAGGTCAAGCTCATGTGTATTTTGGATGAATCAAAAGCTGGAAAAAAAAATAACAGATATCATCTGGGGGAAAAAAATCGTCGCCAATTAATAACAAAACTTTCTGGAAAATGACTAGCATGGAACAGAATTTTCCAGACTGTAGACTAAGGATTGTTAGTTCCAGAAGGTGTTAGTAGGTATTTCACAGTCCAATGTCCTTGCAAAGAGATACAATTTATATCTCTAACATGGAAATTAGGGGTGGACTTTACGAGATTAGCAGCAAAGCAACCATTTTTTGAAATCTCAGTATTCCAGATGCTTCTGTGACCTCAAAATCCCCACTTCCCCCTAAGGAATATCTGACAATATCTTCAGACAATGGTGTCTGGCTGATGCAAGAAATACAAGTAGGCTTTTAAGAAGATCTTAAATACGGGGCACTGGAACAAGAATTCAAAAGTATAAATAACTAGAAGAGAGGTATTTTATCATGTCCAAAACTATGAATCGCTGTGACTCTCGTTGTGAAATTTCAGGTGCCACCTCCCAAGTGAAAGGAGTCGCTGGTGTGGAACTGTGTCCTAGATGTTACTCCTCATGCTCAAAAGAGCTATTTTTAACACCAGAGTGGATCCTTAAGAGTGTTCATCACAAGGAAAGTCCTTTTTCTGCCTTTCTCTTTTCTCTTGTATCTATAAGAGAAGATGGATGTTAACTAACCTAACTGTAATCATTTCAGATTTGATGTCAGTTATATCATTATAGTGCTCACTGTAGACATACACGGTGCTGCACGACAATTGTATCTGAATACAATTGGAACCATTACAATACATGATTAAATAACATTGGATCAGACCACCTGACGTTGCTGGTCTTGTCAGCAAAAAAGAGGCATGTGCTGGCAATTTCATTCGGCTCATTCTAACAGAGCAATTACCTAGAGACAGGGAGACGATAAGGCTGTCTAGCATTTAAAATTTCACCAGGAAAAATTGTGATGGTTCAGCTAATTAATTTGATTTTACTAGTGGGAACAAAAACTAAGGAACATTTATTCCAGATGACAGAGTCAGCTGTTCGGCAGATATGTTTTCATTTGTAATGCACAGGCTTAACCATTCTTGTCCTACAGTTGAGCTCAGTCTATAAAATTCCACTGGACTTGGGATTCGTTAGAATTGTGTCTCTTCAATGGTTCTTGCCTTCAGAGTCAACAAGTTTTTTTCACTCATCTTGAAAGAGTCAACAAGTCTTTTCTTCCACCTAAGAATGAATCCACATTATTCCACTAACATTAGTCAACTCTCACGTTATTGTCCAAGAAAGACTGCAGTTAGAGTAACCTGAAACGACCACAGATGATTAAACATTCTTTTAACCCAAATGGAAAACAACACTTGACAGAAAAGAACTTTCAAGCCATCCATCCTCAGATGAGCTAGTTTATGTCTTGCTGCTGCTATTTCAAATGATGCAAATGCAGACAATAAATACAGATGATTCAAATACAGACACAAATGATGAGAAAACACTGACAAACCTAGATGCTAGCAGATGTGCATCCCGTGAAACAATACTGGTCTATGATAAGCATACCTAGATCTCAGCATCTATCCATATTTGTTACTCCTTTAAGGGGAAACCTCCCCCGTGAATTATTTCTATTGTTAAAAAGAATCTTCAATCTGTGGGCCATAATATTGCACCACTTTCCTAACTCAGCTTATTCAAGAATCCAAAGGAATGTTCCCAAGTTTGTTCCAAAAATGTCCAGATGGGCTTACTTGAATAGCACTCCAATAAACAGCACTGGCCACGCGTGCGTAGCCTGCTCTGGCCCCCGCTCTCAACTCCATGAAGGACAGACTTTCTCATCCTTCCACCAGCAGGGTCTCCAAAAGTGTTTTCCTGCTGGTCTACCCAAGTGCACTTCTTTTCTCTTATCCTTCATTGCTTCCTCATTTACACTGATCAGAGAGACCTATGAATGTCAATTGCAAAGTCTGATCACTATCAGCTGTTTGGTGCTACCAGGGGTTAATATCACTTGTCAGAAAGGAGGAGGGATCTGTCGTCTGTACTGACCGCATGAGGATAAGCGTGTGACTTCCTTTAGGCAGGGGTTTCCAATTTCTGTGCCAGCAACAATTGGGGTCAGGTTATCTTTCCACTGGGCACTGTCCCGTGGATTGAAGGATTTTTACCAGGTTCCTGACTCTACCCACCAGATGCCAGTACCACACCCCTATATGCAACAAGCAAATGTCTGCACACATGACCAATGGTCCCCGGGGAGCAAATGACCCCGGGCTGAGAACCAAAACTTCACTTAGCAAAATTTTCTGGAGAGTTCCAGAACGCCTGAGGTTATTGCTGCCCCTGGACCTGGAGTTTCTGGGAACTTGTCGGAAATGCACACCCCACCCCCAAACCAGAGTTTGCATTCAAATTCCCTGAACTGGAAGATGATGGGTGATTCTAATAATGCACATTAACGTTGGGGAAACACTAATCATACCCAGGCGGGATGCCTATCATTGGCTATCTTATAAAGATGGTGATTCTGAACTAAGGGTTCTAAATAGAAGGAGACAAGCCAGAATTTTTTTTATTATTCAACTGGTGATGTGTTTGTTGTCTTTCTAGATGAGTGCTCTTAAGTATAATATTTTTATATGTAGAAATGGAGGCGGTGGGTTTCATGCCCAGTGCTCAAGTCCACTTTTCCCTAGGGACTGATTCTAAAGTTAACTCCCTGCCAAGGTCACTTACAAAACAGGAAACACAGCCCCGACAACAGTATTTATTCTCCACAAACTCAAGTATATTGCTCTAGGAACATCTGATTTTCTTTTTTTTTTCTTTTTAACGAAAGGTACAGGCAGGAATGAAGGAGAGCAGGCAGGCAGGCAGGCAGACAGAGGAGGAAGAAGCATCTTTATTTTTATTTAGCTGTTCACATTGGCTTCCTCCCGCACCCCACCCTACCCCCACTGGCTCAGGTCTTGAACCTAGGACCTTGGGATGTAAGTGGGACTAAGTACCAGGGCATACCTCATGAGGAGGCATTTAGAGAAAATGGTCTCAAAAGTCTCCTTGGGAGGGGGTGAAGTTGAGAAACACTGATGAAACAACTGATGGGGTAGAGAAGAGTGCGGGCACCACCCTACTGTGGAGCGGGCACTGTGCACCCTCGCCTGGGCACACCCCAGGGCGCGGACTATCCTCCCCAAGCCCAGCAGTTTCCTCCCTCCCTCCCCTCGAAGCCTCAAATCTCAAGTCCAAGCAACAGGACCTGGCATAAAGCACTTTTATGTGAAACGTTAGCTTTCTCTTTTCCTATTAATCATCCCTTTCAGGTGTAAGATTTTTAAATATTATTAATGTTGGGGTTTTGGAGGATAAATAAAGCTAGTTTTTTTGTGTTTGGATTCCAAAACCATAAACGGAATGTTAGCATGCCACATTATAAAGTATCTATAAATAGGGGAGTCTCTTATGTCATCCCCCACAAAAACTGATTCAGCAGGTGACGTCAGAGGGAAGGTTTACTGCAAAGGGCTCAGACAGCTGTCATACCACATAGGCAGTTCTAAAAATCATTAGTCTGCAAAAATACAACGTTTTAAAAAAAAAGCACAAAGCTTATGGGGACGCTTGGGTTAGGGACACAACACCAAAAATCTTTTATCAGTGCATATATGAAAAAAAGTGTAATAAAAATGGTGGCATCATTTAGCACATGTTACATGATGAAGAAATCAGTATAAATATCTCATTCCCCCTTGAGGTGAGAACATGAAGTTTGCCTGGCATGGGCGTCGGAGGGGTCGCACTTGTGAGTTACCATGAGGACAGGCAGGAAGGCGATCTGGAATCGAAGAGAAGGTTCTAGCAGTTGGATGGGGTGGCTCTTAATACAGGGGTGAATGAAGGAGCTCAGAGATGGCCGAGGTGTGTTCAGTCTGACCCTGCTCGGTTCTGCTTGGTTTCATTTCTGCTTTCCCCTCAGGTTTCCCCAGGAGAACACGGTGTGTGAGCCAATGTGAGACTCCAATTATGCTTCTGTTGTTTGCTCAGAAATCAGTCCCACCGGGGGACACTCGTGGCTTCAAAGCAAGAGTTATAGCAGAACTGACTGTATTTTTCAAGACTGTTGAGTTTCTTAATCTTGGATGTGTGTACAAGGAAGGGATCCTGTTTCTAAGGAGGTTTTAATTTAGAATCAGATCCATCACCTGTAGCCTGAGCCTCCAAAAAGAGACTTGGAGCCCATTTTCCACTATGACGAGCTTGCAACTAACAGCATTTTACACTATTCCTGAGTTTCCAGAGGGAAACACAATGTGTAGAACATGGGAAGCAGCTGTAGAGAAGCTTCTAGATTTAGAGAGGAGTCTATATGCAAACCCCTGTATGACCTGTAATGTCCCTTTGCCTCTCTGAGTCCCATTATCAAATTTCTAAACTCTGGTGCCTTTGAGGAGATGAAATAACATATCTTGACATTACCTTGGTCAGAGCTTGAAAAATTTCAGTTGACTTCATAATCAGAAAGAAAGCATACATCTTATTTATCCAAGACGTAAGGATCACTTTTTAGTCTACGGCCTTGATATAAAAATGGTCATCGCAGTGGCCATCAAAATGCAGAGAAAATAGAAAACAAACATCCAAAGATTAAGACAGTTGAGTTTACCGACGTTGGAAGACCTGGGGAAAGCCGTCACTCTGCCAACCCTGAGAGAATTTCATTTCCACACTCAAGCTTTTATTAGCTTTTGTTTCCCTGGTTTCTTGGGTTACAGTCTGAAATGTCCCACTTCCTTGTCTGCAAGAGAAGATTCAGTCTCCTGAGTCCACAAAACTTATCCTGGTTCAACCCATTCTTCCTGTCATGACATCTGAAGGCACCCCAGAGTCCGCAGACATGATTTCACCCCTTCCCTAAACCTGCTCAGACAAGGCCCTCTCATTCCCAAAGTCCAGGCAGGCAGACAAGAACCCGCTGCAAAATCCAAAGGCTTTTTGCTACTTGTTTGGGGAAGTCCATGTTCAAATTCACTTCTGGAGCAGAGAGCCTGCACCGGAACCTAAAGACAGCTCAGGCCACAAGAACTGGGCTGTGACCTTGGCAAATTCTCCTTAACTATGACTCTCCGCTCTGCTCGGGACTGAAATTTAGACCTCAGGTTCCCAAGCAAGAAAGTCGCCTTTGAAGACTGACATCTGCCTGCTATTTGATTTCCCATTACAACCTAGTTCAATGACCTCTAATTTTAAGTTTTTGTTTTTGTTTTTTTTTAAAAAAAAAAAGAATCACAAAGTGTCACAGAGACACAAAAGGTCGCAATACAAAGTCCCACTAGAGTATATACCCTTCTAGTATAAAAGCTCATCATCTGTTATCTGAGTTCAGAATTCCTATATGATCACGAGAAACTTTGTTGACGAGGTAACAGGAGTCCAAGCGTGTGGGCTCCCAGGCAGACTCAGTCCACCATCGCTGTAGCAGAATCTTCTTCAAAGGTCTTTGCGGCAGAAATACAAATAGGACCCTATTTGATAAGCTCTTTATTCCATTCTGACAATGGGTGTCTTCAAAAACAAGTGGGAAGTACTCCAAGTCTAAATACATGACTGTTTCCCCTTGCGTAATGCATTATTAAAAGTGTTTCCATACATGTGGATTGCATTTATTTTCACGTTAACGCTGATCGTCTCATTGAACATTTCAGCCACTCTGAGCTAAAGGCAACACGCTCTCCCTGTTGTATTCATGGAAAAGAAGGGGCCAGAAGAAAATCAGAAAAGAAACCAGGAGAAGAACCTCAGGTCTCTGACTCCTCCTCTCGTTGGGCTCACAATCCACACTCACAACCAAATGCTCATCCAATCTCATAGAGGCCTGGCTCTTTGATTTCTACAGCCTTGACAGCCCCAACATCGGTCAGTGCGCCTCCTCCCCAAACGCGCGAGCTGCAGTACCACAGTGTGACTTGCAGGAAGCCCACGTGACCCAGTCCCATAGATGTCACGGTCAAGACCAGGTGCCATCAAGGTGGAAGAAGGTTCACGTGAGGGGCCCCCCCATTTGGATATTAATGGGTATGCCCTCAGTGTGCCTCCACGAGATGACCGTGGGCATCCTGGGGTTGGCCCTAAAGTGACCACAGCCTGATGTGGATGTGAGCATCAGGCTTCAACCAAGGGGAGCTCGGTACAGGAGGCTGGGTGGAACAGACTCTCTCCTGAGGTGTTTGTCAAGACCATTCTGTCCCTGGGACCCGCTCCTAGCCCATCACTGAGCATGGTGACTCCGCAAAGTGAAAGCCTCTGGTGATACCATGCCTCAGACATCTCCGGGTGCACCCTGGTGGCCTAGAAGATAAGGTCATCAGATACATTCCACATCCATCCCAAGGGCCCAAGTTGGAGACCCAGAGCCGGGCAGATCAACCAAGATGAACAACTAAATAAATACTTCTCCCTCCTCTCTCTTCGTGCCTGCCTGCCTGCCTGCCTGCCTGCCTGCCTGCCTGCCTGCCTACTCACTTTCATTCCTGCCTGTACCTTAAAAAACAAACAAAATCAAGGCATCTCTGGGCTCCACGGGGCCAGCCTCAGAATCTTGATTTCACTGGCTCACCCCAGTGCCCAGCTACCAACCAGCCCAAGCACATGCCACCTCCCAGACCCTGACCGCTCACCATTCACATCGCATGAAGAGATGTCTAATTTCACTTGTAACCAGCCAGCACGTGAGCACTTTGCTGAGAGTCAGCCTTTTACAACATCAGCAGGTATGTTCAATCCCCAGTTGCTGATGAGGAAGGTGGAGCTCAAGAAGAAAATATGTGTGTGTGTGTGTGTACACATATATACACATCACACACAGACATACATACATGCACACATGCATGCACACAGATACAGATACACACATGCACCGCCCCAGGTAGGTAGCGAGCAGAGTAGGGAGACGCTCCTCATTCCATCCCTGAGCTCTCGTCCATCATCATCCTGCCATACCAGCCTTGACCCCAATGCAGGGCAGCCTCTAGGCAGGGAGAACCTGGCGGTCACCGTCATGGTCACCATCATCTACCACCAATGCTGTCGGGGTCCCCCAAGGGCTGGGTGAAGTGCTTCCTTCCCCAGAGAAATCACAAACCCACTGGACTTCAGAGCTGACTGTCACCAGGGCCAGGATGTAAACAGGAACCCAGAGCAGATGACAAGATGGGGCCGGGCATGAGTGTCCATGGCTGGCAGCGGGTCACAGCGCCGGAGGGGCCGGCGGGCTCGGAAGGTTGGGCAGGCCACAGATGTGAGGAGAAGGCGGCACCCCAGGCAGAGTGGGAGGTTGGGAGGAGAAGTACGTGATCCTCCGAGGAGCAGGATTCTCCCCAGACAACACCCCAAGGCAACAGAGCGGTGGATCAAAACTTCTTCCCGCCCTGGCCATCAGCGGAACCCTCGGGACTCCTTTCTCACAGTGACGCATTTAATGCATGAAGTAAAACACATGCGATTAGGGAGAAAACTAATTAAACTGAAGAACAATGATGAAAATGAAAATTGAAATAGACACAAATATATATAATCATATAATGTTATTATATATAAATGTGTGATATGTCTGTTCTTTATAAAGCTGGTAAGGGTATCAGACACCATTTCCTCGTAGAGATGAGCATACTGATGCTGAGTGGTGTCTGCAGCTGTTAGGAGATATGACAATCTCTGTCAATGTCTTTTCGCAGCAAGGTCATGGGTGATATTCAGGTGACTGCTTTGTCTTCCACATCCCTAAGAGGGCAAAGGCTAAGCTTTTGGTAGAGGTTAGTGAAAATACAGATGTCTCTTTTTCCAATCCCAATTCCTCCTGTGTTCTAGTTCCAGGCACCCCTTGGAGGTGTGTGGACCCCTTTAGAAGTGCTTGCTCTAGACCAGGGTTCAGCAAACTATGGTGGGCAAGTCCAGTCTGCCCGCCACCTGCTCCTGCAATCAAGTCTGGCTGGCCCACAGCCACCCCCGACGCAGCGGCAGGGCCGAGTAAGTAGTTGAGACAGGTATTGTCCACACGACTCGTAGAGAAACCGGCTGCAGACCCCTGTGTTCGACAGAACCAGCGAGCTGGGACCTCTCTAAACCTCCGGGGCTGGAGACGGGAGAGGCGGGGTAGACTCCAAGCAGCTCCTCGAGGCTTGAGCAGGATCGTACTTAAGGTTTGGCCATCTTCAGCCTCCCCAACTCTCAAGAAGGCAGGAGCTCCCCTGCACAGAAGTTGGTCTGGTGGCCTGAGCTAGAGGGAAGTCTGAGTTGGCTGCCTCCAGTTCAGACTTGCTTTTTGCCCTACGAGAAAATTCCAGAGCTGTGATGCTCAAAGGTCGCATCATGGCTGTTATCAAGCACACCATCCTGTACTCACACCTGGCTCTTCGAAGAGTCGCTTTACCTGATTATCGTGCCTTAGACGCCACCACTGCTGTGGAACATGTCCTAAGTAGCGCAATCAGCTTAGCGTCCAGAGTGGGCGCCCTTGTGGAATGCAGAACTCGCTTATGGTCTTAAGAAATGGAACGATGTGGTGTACCCCGGTGGCCTGGAGGGTAAGTCCACGGGGTGTCATCCACATGCATCCCAATGATGTGGGTTTGAGACCTGGGGTCAAGAGGAACAACCAAGATGAGCAACTAAATAAAATAAACTGCTTTTTTCTCCTGTCTCTTTCTGCCTGCCTGCCTGCTCACCTTCGTTCCTGCCTGTACCTTGCCTTTAAAAAAACCCAAACACACAAGAAAATTAAAAATAGAAAATCTAGAGGACTCCACTATCTCACTGCTGGGTACTTACCCACAAAAACACTAGCTCAAAAAGATCTACGCACCCCATGTTTATTGCAGCATTGTTTATAACATGTAAGAAGTGGAAACAACCTCAGTGACCATCGCCAGAGGAGTGGATAAAAAAGATGTGGCCTAGATACAACATGGAATATTACACAGCCACAAAAAAAGATGAATTCTGCCATTTGCAACAACATGGATGGCCCTAGAGGGGAGGATGCTCAGTGCGACAAGTCAGAAGGGAAAAGACAAACACCATTTAAACATCTTACACCTGCATGTTATGACACAGTGTTCCTTCAATAACACTGCGAAAGTCGGTCTACCCTGCTGCCTGCCTTCCCAGTCTGCCCGGCCTCAAACCACGTGTACTTGGCATTCTGCTGCTCTAAGCATAAAAACCTCTATTTGACCTTGAGTATAAGAAGATTTATCCTGAGACAATGTCCTCCGCTCTTGAAACAATGGAGTACGACAAACCAAAACAAACCTCCGATGGAAGTCACCTTGATGCTGAATAGTAAACTATAATTCCATTTTATAACAGAAACTGGGGCTGGGTTGATTCGAGTCACTGTCGTCAATCATGCAGGCATGAAGCTACCCGCTTCATCCACACACCTCCTTTCTCCCCCAGGTAAACAGCACGTTGACACCTTCAAAGACTTGAGGGTGAGCGAATTTTGCCAGGACTTCCTCTTGATAGTGTGAGTGGCTACTGCAGAGAACTGTTTTTCTCCCCCTTCACTGGGTTTTCTATCCAGCAAAAGCTTTTGTTTTTTGTTCAGGGGCCTCTCCCACTCCCCTCCCCTAACCAGTCACAAAGATGGGGGCTGGGGAGGGTGCTGAAATAAATACAAAGCCGGGCTTGTTCAAAATTGGAGTAAATCTGGGCTAATAGCCAAATTTAATTCTAAAGACCCATTTTGGAAGCTGGGGACTAAAATGGGACCTAGTAGAGGGCCGGTTGTTTCTAGGACACCATGTTCCTTGGGCGGGGAGGCGTGGAACAAGGGCTAAAGTTGATCTTATTGGCTGCCATGCTTTGAAGACCTGATACTTATTAAAAATAAACCTTT
>RJWH01006809.1:0-48739 GCA_004363575.1 Solenodon paradoxus
CAAAGAGTGCAGAGTTCTCTCGGCTCAGTTTGACTCCATAATCACCTGAAAATCCCTGCAAAGCCTGCAAGTTTTTCGTTAAAGGCAGAGGAGTTCTCAGCTAGGTGCCAGCTGAGGTGCTGTGCAAACCACCGCCCCAGAGGCGCTCCTAGAGTGGGTGAAACCATTGCACTGGGGCAGCGGGGGAGGTGGGACCCAGACAGATGTGTATGCGCTGGAGTGTGCCGGCGCCTTCCGGGCTCCCCGGTATGGCTGTGACACCGGCACAGCTGGAGTGACCTGCAGAAAGGGCCTGGCTTGTGCCTAGAGCCAGTGCCACCACTGCAGCACCGGTCCCCAACTTCTGCAAGACGGAAGGAGAGGGGAGGAGGGCTGTGTGGTAGGGCGTTCTGGGCGGAAGCGCCTTGGGCGTGGAGTGGCTGGTGGTTCCTGGCGCAGCCGCAGCACGCTCAACTCCGCTTTGCACCCCAGTCCGAACTGACCCATCCCTTAAAGCCAGTCTTTATCATGGAGTTACAGATTTGGCTTGCTTCCTTTTTTTTCTTTTTTTCTGCATGCAGTCCAGAACTGTATGTTTACCTTGACTTCCCCCCATGCCCTCCCTTATATGGTGTCACAACAAATGGGGGTGGCCACTCCTCGGAGCGACCCACACAGATGCCCGGCTGGCCGTGTTCCTCGTGGAACTTTTAAAGTGCATCTTGACTAAGGTGTACCCGTATAACCCCCGGGCCTGATTCACGTTGCCGTGAATCACTGTTTTGCTGTATGACGTCACTATGGAACCACGGTTTCGGACCCACTCACTTGTCTGTAACTTGCGCCGTAGGACAACACAGAACATCCACACTTCAGTCACACAGGTTAAACATTCCCTCCGGACTTCCCTGACTGACTGACTGAGAGACCGCTGGTCGACTCATGGGAGGTGATCGGGCTCCCCTCCTGCCCTAAGGCAGGACTAGCTGGGTCTGAGGTACCAGGATTTAACCTTATTCAGAGGCCGTGCCTGGTGCCTGATCTTCCTTCCCTTCAAGAGTCCGGCAGGGTCCACGGCTCAGGGCTGACGAGAGCCAGCTGACAGTGGGTCTGCTGAACTCAGCAGGGCACGCCTACCCCGGTGTCTTCCTGTCCTGCCAGCCCTGAGCCGTTTTTCCCTCGCCGGTGGCTAATACAGGCGCAGTTGGGATTTCCCAGTCAGGGAACCAAATATTACGGCTCTCCTGGTGACAAACCAAGCGGGCAGTCTTTGGGAAGTATCTTAGGCAGATTTATTACGTGCGGGCCCAGCAAGGCTCCTTCCCCCAAGGCTGAGCACAGGCTTCAGGTTAGGGTACACTTATATAGGTTAGAGCAAGAACAGGAAGAGAGAGATGTAAATTATATTGGGGGGGTTTCAGGCGGGTGAAGTTCATTGTCTGTTGGTGACTTATCAGTTGTTTATAGCATTGCACTGAGCTCAGACCACAGAATGATTTATGACTCTGCTAGCTTGGCAGTTTCATGGCTGTCTTCATAGCTGCTGGAAGCAGTAGGCAGGCCTTTTCCCTCACAATGAGAATTTCCCCAGCCATTCTTCCAACACAGGCACACATGCACATGCACACGCACTCACTTTAATGATGAAAAAGTAACTCAGTAGAGCACAATTCTTTGGGGTTGGGGGTGACAGCAACGTGACTTGAAATGAAGCAAAGTTGGGTTATTAGGACATGCTCCTGCGAGTTGATTGCAAGAGAACATAGAATTATGTGCCCCTACAAAAGCCATTTTGGAAGGATTTGAGTGTCATTGCTGAGGCTCTATATATTTAGCAGAACTTTTCTAGCTCATTGTTGGCTAAAACCTTCAGTTCTGGCTCTTGAGAAGGAAAAGCTTAGACACTGACAGTCAACTGCCTGGACTTGTTACCCCGCCCTCACCCGCAAAGAGAAATAATCAATACTGGACACCAAAGCTATCTGAATATTACTTATTTTTCAGATTCCACTTTTTTCAAAAAAATTATCGGTACTTTTTGGGAGAGTGGAATGTATGACAAAAAGACATGAAATACAGTGTTCTGTAAGATTTAGTTGTTACAGAAACATGAATGATTTAAATCTTCTTAAGGCTGTAGCACTTTAAGTATTCACTAATATTGTCACCACTCTTAAGCATGTCAGAGCAATATATTCATATATAATGATTTATTTAGACACCTGAATGTAATCCATTTTTTCATTCTTTCCACCTACCCCTACAGTTCTGGTTCTCAAACCATAGAGTGCCTCAGAAGCCCCTGTAGAGCTTGTGGGGGGTAAGGGCTCCCAAGGTTCTGACTTAGTAAGTTTGAGGTGTGGGCCTGAGACTTTATAATTCTCACACATTCCTAGCTGATGCTGATGCTACCGTTTTGAGGACCAGATTTTGAGAACTACTGTCCTATAAGAATGCATAAGAATGGTCCTGTCAAAATATTTTAGGAGAAGATGAAACTGAATTTTCCAAAATATGGTCCAAATTTAGGCTAATTTTTTAGAAAAGTATTGGAGTTAGTCACCATGACTCTACCACATCATATCTATTACAAATTTTATTCTGTAGATTTAAACAGCACATTTCCCCCAGAGTTCCTTTTTATTTACCCCTGTAGCTTCTAATCAATTGAAATATTTCAATCTTTATGTTTCTAAAATACATACATATGTAGTCTTCCGATATTATCAGGTGTTGGCAGGGCTGGCTCCTTTAGGAGAGTGTTTCTGAATGTGCCAATTATTAGCTTGTAGGACCTTGAGCAAGTTTCCTTTAACATCTCTGAACCTCTGTTTCCTTAACTTTAAAATGGACAAAAACCAAAACATGCAGAAAAACATCTGGCTCACACAAGGAGTGTGAGCATTAGAGAATATAAAGACTGTATAAAGGACCTAGCATAGTGGACAATAAATATTAGGTCTCTATTCCTCTTTTATTATCCACATTTATATTGCAAGTGATGCTCTACCACTATTTTCAGTACTATTTAATCAGTAGTAGGTTATAATATGCAATGAAGCCCAGGCAGCATCTCATAGATAGCTTAGCAAACCAAATGTTCCTGACAGCTAGTTCTAAGGCATTTTTGTGTCAGGGACAAGTGAAAACAGGTTTAATAATAACAGGTAGCATTTATTAGTGCTTACTACTATGATTGCTGAGAGTGATCTCATCTAATCCTAATGACAGCCCTGTAATGAAGGTGCTATTATTATTACCATTATTTTTCGGATGAGGAAACAGAGGTTCTGAGAGGTTAGGTAACTTGCCTGAGGTCACACAGATGCTAGTAAATGCAGAGCCAAGATTTAAACTCGGGGAATCTCTGGTCTTCAAAGTTTGAACCTGTGACTACTACCTCTCTTAAGTCAGAATCATAAGCTCTCCCTGTCTGGAAGGCACCTTAGACTTTATAGTCTAAGTCCTCCCATTGTAAAGATGAAAGAACTGAGCCCCAGGAGGGAGCGAGAGATAACCCAGGCTCACTTGGTACAAATAACAGTGTTCATTCTCCCGTTCAAACATTGGATAAACAATAGCTCTGCTGAATTAGGAGGAGGAGTTAGATATTCCCCTATTTAATAATCAGGTCTCTGTGGGAGGAAGGGAAAGCCTGGATTTGTAGCATTTGTCAGTTTCCACAGTTTCACACTTATCCATGTGATGTCACTGAATGCAGAGTTGGGAAGAGTTACATACAATTCAAGCCCTTGAGCGGCTGGGAGCTAGCTCTTAGGACACCACTACCTCTGTCTTTGCAGAGAATAACAAACCAAACCCTGAGTATTGCTCCAAGGTAAGATGTCTATAGGCAAGAGAAAAATAAGTGTTTATTTTATGCCAGCATTCTGAAACTCTGCAGAAATGGTATTCTGGCCAACTTTCCTCTTAGGTTTTAGGATTGGTTCTATTACTGATATTGAGTTCTTGCCAAGGGCTTCTTGTGACTTATTTATAGAATCTTTTTCCCCCAAAGGATACATGAATAAGTTGTGTCATATTCTATCTTTGCACATGCAAATCCCCTTTCTCAAGTGATATCTTTGAAATTGCGGATAAAGAATTTATAGGAAATTGTTTTTATTTATAAATTTTTACCATAAAAAATCCTTTACAACTTACAAAATAATCCAAGAGATGCATGTTTATTTTAGAAAATATAAGCAAACAAAAGAAAATAGGTAAAAATATCATCTGTTATTCCAAGACCTAGTGATGAACATGGCTACCATTTCTGTGAACATACTTCATAGCACATAGTGTACATAGGGTAATATCTTTTCTCTTCTTATATGCAGATAGATTTTAAAAAATGGCTCTATTCTAGAGGAAATCCATTTGCAAAATGAAAAGATATCAAAGATCATTATCCTCCTCCTACAGGTCCTGCCACTCTATTTGTATTCACGGAAATGGTATGTTAGCTATATTTATGCTGATGTTCTACACACATTTGAAGATAATGCTACTAATGGGGATTGTTATCTCTGAGTACAGATGGGGCTAAAAAGGCCAGGGTGACAGTCTCAGCCCTTTGTAATCCATATACTGTACAACAAAGACTGTTTTTGAGCTACAATTGCAGCTGTGCCGATATGATGGTTGATTGGGACTCTGCCTCTGAGAACTGAGGTCATCCTGGAGCTCAGAAAACAACCCCCTCCTGCACTCCCTTTTTGCTGTAGCCAGCCTAGTCTGCCTGCTGCTTGTTTCCTGCTGCCTGCAGCTCAGCCCCATTGTTTGAAGTGGGGATTGAGAGCTGCTTTAATGGGTTTTCTTCTGGCCTCCTGCTTGGGGTTGCCTCTCTGCTGCTCACCACACAAAGGTCTGATCTGGTATCCTGAGGCCATCCATCCTTCACACATGTCCAGCCCAGCGGGGTACTGTTAGAAATGGAATTTGTTCATTCCCTCTATTCAGTCTTGATTTGAGTGAAACAATGCCCTAGAAAAATTAACAGTCATAATCACAATGGTAGATAACTGACTCTGGGAAATTAATGTGTCTTTCTGTATGCTCATTATTACGGTTGGGAATCGTAGCCAATAAGAGTTACCAAAAGGTAAGCTAACGTAGCTGACCTCTTTGGAATCCTTGCTTTTGGTTCCTAGTCTCCAATGTGGATTTTCTTGACAGATCCTGTTCTGTCATGTCTTCTGAGTTTCATCCCCTACTTGAAGGTCAAAGCTGAAAAAGCTGAAAGACGGATAACCACAAAATATTTGGGGAAATGTAACTCTTAATTGGGTTTTCTTTTAGGTTGTGGTAACTTGTGTGTGTGTGTATTATATATATATATATATATATATATATGCATATGTATAATATGTATATATGTTCTCAATAGATAGATATAAATGATTATTTGGTGAATTTATACTCGTATTTTTGTTATTGAAGAGTATATACTGTCAGGCTCCCTCCAGAAGGAAGAAAACTTTTTAGTTGGGAAAACAATATGACAAAAGAGAATCCCAACCTCTGGACAGTTTGTAAGAGACAAACTGTTTTTTAGCTTAAAACGAGTAAAGACAGGAAAATCACTTCACCTGTGAATGCATCAGTTTCCTCCTTAGTAAGACGGCAATAACAATATCATATCATTCATAGGAATATCATGAGGAATAAATGACACAGAGCACAGGAATTGCTTCACACACAGTACGTGGCACTAAGTAAATCCTCATTTAAAATTGGCCACTTTCCCGAAGGAGAAGATAGCATCCTCATGTTCCCAGTTGGAAGGTAGTGATCTTAAGGTAGGGAAGCCAGCTGACCCTCCAGTTAGATGTTGGTGCCATGGTGCAGAGGTAGCCACTGATTTCCCCTACTGCGTTGCTTTGATTCCTGCAATCCTTATGAATTTCAACATTTAGCCTGTGGTTCTCAACCTTGTCTGCACATTGTAATTACCTAGGTAGCTTTAAAAAAAAAGAGTTGCTTAGGCTGCGCCTCCAGAGATTCTGATTTCATTCATCTGCGATGGGGTCTGCGCAATGGCATTTTTCACAGCTCCCCAAATATTCTAATGTACAGCAAGAGTTAAGAACCATTTGGTTTTAGGCAGATGCTGCACATCTGTGATAAAGATGATGGAAATTAACACCGTGCTTTGGAAGGCAGCAGAGTGCCACTACTGCCACACTAGAGCCTTGATCATGGATTTCTCCCAAATCTCTTGACCCAAGGCAATAATCACCAAGCCACAAAATTTGCATTGGCCACTCCTGTGTCAGATGTCACCCCCAGTCTTACTGTACCCCTCTCCATTTAATGTGTCCAGTTTGCATAAGAAGGGGTCAGAAGCTCACACCTGGCCTCTAAATCAAGTCAAATAAATGTATATACAGTAGTCTAAGAGTTAATCTCATTAATGCTGATCTCCTATACTTGGGCTGTTAGCTGTTGCTCAGCTTTTATTAATTTAGGCTTCAACATGTATCTGCCTTGTCCGCAATTCCAGATGGTGTTATAACTCATGCCTTTCTGTCAGTTCCAGAAGATGACTACATGTGTTTTATTTAGATAAACTGTAATTATTCTGACTTTCGACTGTTTTGGTAATTTTGGCCCATTTGTGAATGATAAGTGATAAAATCCACTTTTCATTATTCCATAAAAAATCATCTAAAATAGGTTTGTTTGGTTAATGAAGTCTTATGGGATGGGGGAGATAGGGGAGGGAACATAGTACTTGGAATTTTAGTTAAGTATGGATTAAAAACAAGTAGGACAACTTTTGTTTGCTCAGAGGGCTCAAAGCTAGGCAACAAAAACCTACCTTGAGAGGACAGCAGCTAGAAACAGTGCTCCACCCTGTGTGTCTATGATGTATTCTAGTTTAGTGCAGACACTTAATCCAGGGTGGGGCCTATTAGTAATACAGGCACATTCACCCCCCCACTTACCCCCATGGTTATTATTCACCTGAGTAACAGGCCCAGTTTGCAGCTAATTTCTGTGTAAAATGGAAATATAAATCATATCCACTCAAATACTTGCACATATGCCTGGATTCTCGCCTGTGAAAGTGTCATTGCTCTTGATGAAGGAAAATGGATGTGGTTTTTACACAGGGGCATGATTTATAAGGCAGTTTTCCGAATCTCAAAATGCCCAGTTGCAAGTAAATTTCTCAATTTGAAATGAAAATATCTTGAGTCAGAAACAAATGATGGTTAATTATCTAATAATATACTAATTTAAAGCATTTTTCTCATAAGCATTCAGCGAAAATGAATTATTGATAATATGGTTTTTAATGTGTGACTTAAATTGCTCAGAAAAACTTTAAAGTGTCTTTGAAAGGTTAAGAAATGCCTTCTGGAAGAGCCTTAATGCTGAGCCTCAGCAAAATTGAAGCTTTATCATAAGCACAAATCTTTTGTATTCTGAAATCTTCTCCTACACTCTGAGATTTTTCCAACTAGGATGAAGAAAGCAGAAAGGGAAGCCAGTTGATTGTATTTTGTTTGTAAAGCTATTCCCTCTTTCTTGTTTATTCTTGGTGGCCAGGGGTGAGGTCCAAAGAACAGAGGCTGGAATCACGATTTCCCCAAGGGAAGCATTTTGAAATCTTTAGTCTGCTTCCTCGAAGTTAAAGGCTGAGACAGCTTTTGCCTCTCAGTACATTTTAAGTGGAAACTAATGGCTTGGGTGTTTCGAGGGCTGCGTTTAGACATGGAAACCTGTCCTGGAGCTTTTCATGCAGATCCAAGTCTGGCAAGAAACATTACTTTTGGGAATGCAGTTGAATTTATTCTAGGAGTATAATAAAATGGATGCAATACTTTCTAGCTAGAATCGTTGAAGTCGACTGTTATAGACAGAACATTTATGAAAGAGGAAACAACAAAAATCAAGCTATTGTATTTTGCCTCTACCATTTGATTATAGATAATTAAGGTTGTTTAATCAATTTCACCGTTGTTGGTCTTCCATGCTGATTGGTTGGGTCACCTTTGGTTAATGGCTAGATATGTTTAATGGTAGCCAGCTTAACTCTCACCAGAAGTCCCTACTTCCTGCCTTTTGGGTATTTTTTTGCCTTTATGTCCAAAAATAACTAATAAATTACATTGTTTTCATCCTAATTTGTAATAGAAGGATAAAACCAAAATTTTATTGCAATCTTTTTTTGTGCCTTAGTCATTTCTGGCACTCAGTCACACTGAACATTTACTGAGTGTCTAAATAATGAATATTCTGTTTTCCATTTCAACCAACAGTTAATTCATCAATGAAATCAAATCTCAAATTTTATGTCCCTTCAAATCCCCAAATCCTGTTCATATTTGTTCACAAACCAATATGCTTCTATGATTAGGAATAATTATTATCATTGGGCAGTGTTTGCTTGTGTTTTTTTCTTGAAAGAAAGCAGCTATTTTAATCAGATATCTGATCCAATTAAAATTGGACCCTGGGAATCTCAATCAATTTTTCACTGGCCTGGATTATCATTTATACACCCCAGATCTGTCCCATGGGCTATATGACATAAAGACGGGAGCCTTATTTTAGTGATTTACACATGGCAGATGTTTCTTAAATTTAATTGAGGCTCTCTTGTAGCTTATGGATACATTATCAGCTTCCAAACTTTGCACATATATAGTAGGTGATTAATAAATATTTGTGAGTTGAATATTTGTGAATTGAACATATTTAATAGTGTTTGTCTGAGAGAGAAAAATATTTTAAAAGTTGGATAATTTCTCTGGTTGGAAATATAATTTATAAATAAGCATATATGCTTCTATCAATTAACCATATATGCTTTGCTAGAAAACCAGATTGTTGCTGAAGTATTCATATTCCTAAATTTAGAAGTTGAATGCAATTTAAAATATCCAAAAACTTTAATCGTTTTCACCTATAAATATTTCCTATGTATATCTAAAAGATAGTCTTTTAACATGACTACAGTAATATTATCACAACTGCCAAAATTAACAGCCATATATTTACTTTTAAATTTAGATACATTTAATTCAGATTTCCCAACTTTTACCTAACAAGTACTTCTTGCCTCTCTCTTATTCTGCCTTTATTTTCCTTCTTCTACTCTGCTTTTTTCTTCTTCAGAAAAGAAAGTTTTGTATGGTTTTTGTGGAGTATAACCAAACCTTCTGAATCACCCATTGTGGAGTACTGGGCTTGGATAGTTTTTCAGTTAGACTTCTTGGGGATTGGGAATATGAGCTTTCTTATGTGTGGATATTGGGCCAGGCACATGCATTGTCTCCTTTAGTCCTTATAATATCCCGGCCAAGTAGATTTTTATCTACAAGTACCTGATAGCTAGGTTTTCTGAGTCACTTTTAGACACTGGATATGAATCTGTGTAGGTGACCTGGACAAGGCAAAAAGAATGAAGGAACTCATGACCATTTATTGATCACTTGCTATAAGCCAGGGATTATACTAGAGACTTTTTATGTATTTCATTTAACTCTCAAATAACCATAGAAAATAGTTATTCCAATCTCAGTTTATAGATAAGAAAACTAAGATTAGGGTATATTAAATTATTTTCTCTTTTTTCAGATTTTACTTCAAAAATATGAAGCTCCTAAAGGCATGAGATAAGGGTAGAGTTATTTGTCTAGAATGAGAGAGGAACTGAATGTTCTAGGCCTGCTCTGCGTGATTTGTCGTATGCTCTCACCAAAACCTTTTAAGATACATGTCATTTATCTTCAATTTAAATATTAGTCTTAAAATGCCTAGGAAAAAAAGAGAAGAAAGTCTAGGGTTAAGCCCTGAGGGCTAAAACATTTACAGGTCGTTCATTCATTCATTCTTTCAACAATATTCATTAATTGCCTTCTATGTGCCAGGCACTTTTCTAGGCATTTTGGTTTCATTATTAAACAAAACAAACAATAGATTTTATTTCACTTACACTGAAGGAGCAAATATACAATGCATATAAGAAGTAAATTTTATAGTATGCCAGAAAGTTATAGACACTGTGGCTAAAAGGAAAGTTAGAATAGGATAAGGGGGCTGAAAGTGCTGGGAAGGAAAGCAACAATATTAAAAAAGGTGGCCAGTATAGGTTACATTGTGAAGGTGAGATTTGAGCCAACCCTTGAAGGGAAATAAGAAAATTAGCCTTCAGTATGTAAAGGAAAAATCCCAAGCAGAAGGAAGAGCCAGCTCAGTGGCCCTACAGTGGGAATTCTATGCTTCCATCACAGGCGCAATTCAGTCCATTCTTTGCCTTGCTTATTATATTCTAACTACGTGTTCATTTACCCAGCAACATCAAGCAATTTTTCACTTCACCAACCTCACTCTGTTTGTTCTCTTTGTCTGAAACACTTTTTCTGTCATTTGTTTCCATGACTAACTACTACTTCAGGTCTCAGCTTAGATGGCATCAATCAGAGAGTCAAACCATCATCTAATGCTCATCTAAGTTAGTCTTTTTCATGAATCCTTCTCATAGCACTCTTTGTTGATCCTTCTAAGTGTTTCTTAAAATTTCTAAATTTATTGGTGGCTAGAAATCTAACTGCATATCTACATACATACAAAACTACTGATTAGTATTTTTCTATATGCTAGTCACTTGGAACAACTCTATGGGTCATTTCCATGAGGGCAAGATCTATGTCTATCTTGTTTTCCACTGTATCTTCAGTATATAATACAGTGTCTAAAACATATCAGGCCATCTTAAATATTTGTTTGAATAAATGAGCCAAGTCCCTTTTCTTCTGCTTTAATCCAAGCCCATGCAACTCCCTAACTCTATATTTAGAGTGCCTATAAAGACAGTGTCATTCACTAAGTACTTGTGGTACTTACCTAACCAAGTACTGTGCTTTTCCCTACTGTAGAACCAAAGAATTTAGCACAACATGACTTCCCTTGAAAAACTTGTTTCTAAATAAGGATGCAAGACACACCTATACGGCAAGATTTCTGCCTAAAATTATCCATAGACTGTACCATTGATGTTCCCACTGACTGAATACAGTACATTTTAGGTTCAAAAAGCATGATAGCTTAGGAGTTGTCTCAGAGGATGGCTGCATGGCCCTTTGGTGGCTCCTTAGTTCCCCACATTTCTGAATCTAGCCCTAAACTTTGCTAGTTAGGAACTTAATTTTGCCAGACCAGGGAAATATTTAATTTTCTTAGGACGTATCCACACTACCCAAGTTCACAAGAGAAGGACACCTAAGTTATAATACTAATACTTTGTTGACTTAGCATGAGAAAATGTAACTACTGAGAAGAACCTATGATCACGTAAGTGAGTCTTCTGCCTGTAGGAACACCCATGTGAGAATGCAAAAGATAACAGAAAGATTTCTTGGTATATATGGCACCACAGGAAGAGGAGTCGGTCATATAATCCTAATATTTGCTGGCAGCCAACTCTAATTGGCTGACCCACTCTTCTTTAGGATGGAGATGCATTGACCTTTGTAAACAGAAAGTACATTTCTTGAAACAAAGATTCTTCCTATCCTTGGCAATACTGCATTGCCAAAGATTTACTTTGAAAATTCCAACTTTCAATATTTCCAACATTGATTGGCTTTCTGAACTGACACTCAGGCTGGAATCTCTGCTGCCCTTTTAAGGTGATTTTGTATCCTACTGGACTTATCAAATGTGCCTTAACTTTATCAACTCCTTAGAGTTTGGTGGGCTTATTGCTGGGTCCTCTGTGCATTCTTTATATAATCTAGTGCAACTCTCAAATGGAATACATTTCTGACCCAAGAGTCACTGTCATAATTTTCAGATGGAAGAAATATTGTTCAGTGGGAAGAGTGACTAATATTGTCTTCGGCACTTTAGAAAAGGTTTTCCAAAACGGGTGACATTAGAGCTGAGTTTCAAATTAGAAACTTTGAAGCTGGGATACAGAATATCATAATTTCCACGTAGGAAGAACAACTTGTATAAATGTCAGTCTGTACTTTTAAGGCACTGTTTAATATTAAGGTGGATAAAACAGAGCTCACTGGGAATTTGGGTAGGTCCAATATCAGTGACTGATGACTCTAAATCAACCTTACAAACCCTGCGACATTAGCAACTATTCACTTTTCTGTCTGTAACATGGCACACCAGCCATTCTGTGACCTTTGAGATGTTAAAATCTAAGTATACAAAGACAAATATGAGTCCTTCCCTTATAAACTTTTGAATATTTTTCTCCCCTCTTGGCCTTTACGAAGTATACTTGTTTGGATCAATATACAAGTTTTGGCTTGCCTTCTTGTCCATTACCCTACTAGTAAACTATAAGTTCTTGGAAAAGAATGTTTTTTTAATTGTTTATGATAGATAGATAGATAGATAGATAGATAGATAGATAGATTAGTTTTTTTAATTTAATTTTCTTTTATTTTTCAGGTCAAGAAAAAACATGATTTATCACATTAAATACTTATTTCAAAAGAAAGTCAAGAGTGTACAGTATATTGGATATTTCCAAAACAGTTAAACTTTAAAATGAATATAGTAGAATATATAAAAATTTATAGTGTAAGCTTGAGTCAAGTTCCTTAATTTAGAAAAGATAAAAATTAAAATGATCAAGAAGAATAACATAACTAAAAAAAGAAAAACTGAGTGTGGTGAAAGTAAAATGTAAAAGTTTTGGATAGTGTTCTTTCCAAATAAAACAATATCAAT
Organism: Solenodon paradoxus; assembly: GCA_004363575.1. NCBI lineage: Eukaryota > Metazoa > Chordata > Mammalia > Eulipotyphla > Solenodontidae > Solenodon > Solenodon paradoxus. The sequence continues at coordinate 12,688 of RJWH01006809.1, forward strand.
AACAGTAAAACTAAACAGGATAAAATATTAAGCACATGGAACTTGAGCATAAAAGATAAATCTGAACCTTGCATCTGACACTTGTATACTATATAACCTTAGGTAGATTTCTTAGCTTTGGTTTTCTCATCTGTAAAATGGGGATAATTAAATCTACATCATAGGCTTACCTTAAATAAGATAATACATGCCAAGTTCTTGAATAACAGAATAGAATAATTGCAAGCAAAGAAATTAAAGAGGCAATCAAACGTCTCCCTAAAAATAAAAGCCCAATGCCAGATGGCTTTTCCAATGAGAGTGACCAAACCTTCAGAGAAGAATCAATATCTGTTCTTCTCAAATTCTTCCAAAATATTGACAAACAAGGTACACTCCAAACACTCTCCATGAAGCCAACCTTACACTGGTACTAAAAGCCGACAGACAAAACCAAGAAATAAAATTACAGACTAATATCTTTAATGAACATAGATGAATAGGTCTTATAGACTTGTTTTTAAGTGGGGTTTCTTTACACTTTACATAGCATCTTTTTGTATTTTGTGTAGAACTGGTTTTGTGGTGACAGATTCCTTTAATTTTTGCTTATCTGAAAAACTTTTTATCATTCCTTTAGTTCTGAATGATGATCTCACAGGGTATAGTATCCTGGGTTGAAAATCCTTTTCTTTCAGCCTTTTGAATATATCATGCCATTCCCTCCTGTCCTATAGAGTTTCAGTTGAGAAATCTGCTGACGATCTTATGGGGACTCCTTTATATGTGACTCATTTTTCCCTGGATGCTTTTAAGATTCTTTCTTTATCTTGTATTTTTGACATTTTGATGACAATGTGTCTAGGTGTAGATCTGCTTGGGTTTCTTTCATTAGGGACTCTTTGAGCTTCTTGGGTCTGGAGGTAGCTTCATTCTTTGGGTTGGGGAAATTTTCAGCCACTATTTCTTCAAAGACAGTTTCTGCCCCCTTTTCTCTCTCTTCTTCTGGAATCTCTGTAATGCGAATGCTGTTTCTTTTGATCTTATCTCATAGATCTTAAATGCTCTCTTCATTTCTTTTCACTCTTTTATTTCTTTGCAGGTTTATTTGAGTGCATTCCTTTGCCCTATCTTCTAGCTCACCGATTCTATTGGAGGTTTCATTCATCCTACTCTTGAATCCCTGTATTGAATTCTTTAGGTCAGCTATTATGTTCTTTATTTCTTTGACATCTGTTTTGAGCTGCTTCATTTTTTCTCTTTTTTTGTTGTTCTCTTTTTCTTCCTCTATTGTTTTCTTGATTTCCATGAGTGTGTTTATTGCTGTTGCCCTAAAATCATCCTCAGGTAGTTCACAGACATCTGTAATATTCATATTTTCCCCTGGGTTTTTTATTGGACCCATCATTTCATTTATATTTCTCTGTGTCTTTGCTCTGTTTTGCATTCTATTTATGTTTCTGTGGATTAGGTTTCCCTGAAGTGATGGCCTTGTGTAGGGCATTGACTTGTACCGAGTAAGCTGGGATCTTGGTTTGGACACTGGGATATTTTGAGTTTTGTGGCATCACCACTGGTTGGATTTGTTGAAATTGTTATGTGGGCCTTCTGTTGCTGCCTAGAAGTTCAATCTATGAGGTTGAAGTTTGTGTGAGAGATGCAGAGTCTTCCCTGAGCATCCCAGCTCCCAATTGCAACAACCACATTGCTGTTGGCCCACAAACAGCACCCAGGCTGCAATTTCACCACCAAGAAGTTTCTGCTAGTTGCTAGCATTGACTCTTTCTCCCACTGGAAGACTCTTCTTCCTTTAAGCCTGAGGGTGGGATTTCTGGTGGGTAGGACCTGTAGTTACTAGACAATATGGTGGAGGGGGTGAGCGTGGAAGTGGGTAGTTCCCCTATCTGCCTTTTAGTTATGGCAGTGCCCTCTGTAATTTTCTTGCCAGACTTTCTGTTCAAACGACTGGGTTACTGGTCCTCCTTCTGTCCTGTACCTAGACCCTCTCTCCTGGCTCCATGTCCCGGTCCTGCTGAGTGGGCTCTCTGCTACTTTCACGATTCCTAGGAGGTCCAGTTATTCCTCATTCCTTCCACTACTGCTGGAATCTCAAGTCTAAGTCTGCAGTGTAGCTCTGAACACCAACTTTTTCGCCTACCCTTTGTTGTCATGATTGCTGGTGTGTCTGTATGGCTTCTGTGCCTGCTTTTCCTCAGAGTTTGTTTCTGGAAAATAGGTGAATTCCTAGTTGCTCTGTGGAGAGGATGTGAATCTCGCTCCTACCAGGTTGCCATCTTGACTGGAAGTTGAGAGTCATTTTTTAATGAACTAATTCAGATATTTGTCATTCCTATGCATGTTTTTATATTTTTACTTCAGTCCTCAAAAACAGTATTATTTACATGTTTATAAGCTTTATGTAAATAAGACAGCATACATCATACTACAGTTTACTTTTTCGTTCAACATTATACCTTTTTATTTTTTTAAGGAAAAGTGCCAGCAGGAATGAAGGCAAGTAGGCAGGCAGGAAGGCAGGCAGGAAGGCAGAGAGAGGAGGAAGAAGCATTTTACTTTATTTTTATTTAGTTGTTCATACTGATTCTTTCCCCAGGACCTGGGAAGCAAAATCTGGTCCTTGGTATGTACTGGACTGCTCTCTTTCAGAGGCTGCTGACCTAACCTCTATTTGATCAGGATGCTCAACATTATATTTTATGATTCATCTATGTTATATTTCTCTTTCTTTAATTTTAACTATTATATAGTATTCCATTGTATGCATATAAGCATAATTTATCTTTCTCTTGTATATATTTAAGTTTCTTTCCTATTTTAGAAAGCATTTAGCAATATCTAGTAAAGTTAAAAATGTACATGCTTTGGAATTCCCTGGTTGTGTAGGGATTGAGCTAAGTCCACATATATCCCAAGGTCCCAGGTTCAAATCCTGGGGTTGGGGTGGGGGCAACCAAGATGAACAGCTAAATAAAATAGTATTCTTCATCCTCCTCTCTCTTCCTGCCTGCCTACCTCTGTTTGCCTTCATTTCTGCCCACACATTTCCTTTAAAAAATGAAAGAAAATGTACACGCTCTTCAACAGCAGCAAGTCCATTCCTAGCTATATAACTAGATGTATACCGTTCAATATGGTAGCCATTAACCACATGTGACTTGAATTAAATATCAGTTGAACTAGCTACCTTTCGGGTACTTAACAGTCATATGTGACTAATGGCTACTTGTTTAAACAGCACTGATAAATTTTCCATGATTGCAGGAAGTTCTACTGAACTTCCCAATGTTGCCTCAGAAAATAATTTAATTTACTTATTACCAGCATACCATAATGTAAAATGTGTTCAATACCTGTAGAATGAATGAATGTGAGAATATTGCATAAGAAGGTTATATGTGGTATTAGATGAGCTCCAGGAGGGGGTTGTATTTCAGCAGTTTGAGTATCCTGAGCATAAGTTTGGAGAATTGAGTAGGGTGTTTATTCAGGGCAGTCAACTGTAACATAGCTAGAGAAGTTGGAATCATTATTGTGGAAGAAACCAGATAGCTCAAAAACAGAGAAGCTGTAGCAAGAATCAGATCCAAGCCAAGACTGTGAGTGGGGAAAATGAGTCATGAGGTCAGAAGCCAAAAAGATTAAAAGGAGGCCAAGAGGTGGAGTGCAAGGCAGGTTGGAGAGAGCAGTTCAGGACAGAGGCTGTAAAATATGGGAAGCTCTCTAAAGCCTGTGTTCCTGAGTTAGAGATAAAAATCTATTTATCCTCTAAGGAGATTGCAGTCACCCATAAAAGGAAAGGCTCATCTGCTTATGATGGGAACTCTGGTTAGGAAGGGTTATCTGTAAAGATGAAGAGGGTGATTTGGATTTGGCTCCCACTACAAGTAGCTGTGTTGTGCACAAATGGAACGGTGAGGGTGGAGCCTGCACTAAGAACTGAATTTCTGAGGGAGTAATTACTCTAGGAAGAAAAGAAACCAGGGAGGGCACAAGTATAGTTAAAAGAGAAACAGATCAAAAAGGAAATGGAGATGGAAAGGGCAAGGGTCAGCTAAAGACGGAAAACAATGAGAGGGGACATTATACATATCTTAATATTGATTTATGGTTAACAGTAGAGTTCTTTTTATACATTTAAAAACCATCAGAAATGTGTTTTGAGATTCAGAAGCCATAGGTCTGGTTTCATTAAAAAGTACACCTCTAGCCCCAGTTCTCTGAATTGCTCTAGAATCCACTCCTGGTTTTTTCTGACAGCCTCTTCAGCATTTCCACCAGTCCTCCAATGCTCCCAACTCTCAGTCTACTAACTTCCACAAGTCAGATGTAGAGGCAGTGGTTTAAAAATTCTGGTTTCCAATATTTTTGACAGGGAAGGGACAGGTATACGGCTACAGGATAAGTTGGGAATGAATGGAAAATCAGAGACAGCCATTTTGTTGTGTTTTTTTAAAAAAATAAAAGTGCAGGCAGGAAGGAAGGCAAGTAGGCAGAAAGGCAAGAAGAGAGAGGAGGAAGAGGCATTCTCATTTTATTTCCATCTAGTTGCTCACAATGGTTGTCTTCCCCATCTTCCCTGTGTCCTTCAGAGGTGATTGACCTAACTGCTGCTCCACTAGGGCACACAGAGACAGCCATTTTAAAATGCGTGAGTCCAGCAGGCTATCCATGTCACTCTGATATTTTGTGAAGCTTGACAATAAAAATCCTATCTCTTCAGGCCACCCACCCTTTTACAAAGCTCAACCTCAGTTAAGAGTTCAGCTATTATTTTCAAACCTTAATAATCAAATTAGTACCTGTCTTCAAACCAAAGAAAGCTGTGCTTATTTGCTTGCTTACAATAATGCAAACTTCTTTCTAAATATGGATTTTAAGAATCACAGCATATGACAGAAGGTCTAGAGACACTCACCCAAAGGGCAAAGTTATCTGACTTTAGGAAAGTAATCCTTCGAATGGAGATTGTGCATTATGAGAGCAGCCAACTGTCTACTGACAATGGGTTTGCAATCCCAGAAATCTTTCCCAATGACTGTCTATCCCCTTTAGCTAGCAGTACTGACAGGAGGTTTGGATTCCTAAGCAAGACCAATCTGAAAGAGCTGTGTGTGTGTGTGTGTTGCTAATGATTTGCAAAGATTATGACTCTCTAATTCCCAAGGCCATTTCTTGCTCTGATGCCCCTACTCTTTCTACCTCATGTAACTTTACTCTTTAGCTTCAAATCCCTGTGCCAAGGCATGAGCCATTCTACTAAAATGTAGGCATCTGTCTTGGCATGCATGGGCAATCAGATGTTTAAAGAAAATTGATGAATTACCATGTGTCCAAGAGAGCCATAGGACTTAGGGAATTAAAAGGCTTATTCTTGTGGTTAAACACTCGGAATGCCATTTCATTCCTGTCCACTGATTTCTTTATTATCAGCTGGTAAGCCACAAGGAGATCCTTGTTCATCTGCCAGGATGCAAAGTAGCCCTTCTTTCAAGTCCCACTTTTGTTCTCAAGCTTAGGAACACTGTAGTTAACCCAAAAGGAATCTGACTGGCACATTTAATTGTACTTATTAGGTTCTAATTACAATATTGCAGCATCAGCCTGAATTCTCTTGGATTTTATTATTGAACCTACCTAATATATATTTTTGGGTCCAGATGCCACCATTTAAGACTCAATGGTTGAACCTACCATACTACAGACCACAAGGATAAACAGTTTCCTAAGCCTTAGGTCTATGAATAAACTATTTGCTTAGAAAGGAGGTTTGGAAAAGCAATCAATAATCAAAAATACCAACATATGTTGAGTGTTTACTATATATCTGGTTTGATACTTGTCTCCTGTAATATTCACAGAAAACCAACAGGGCAAGTACTATTATTAATAATCTGTGTTAAACAGATGAGGAAACAGGGTTTAGGTCACTTGCCTAAGCTGGTAAACACAAAATTGGAATTTATTGTCATATGTGTTTTGATTCAGAACATGTGTTCTTTACTACATCACATTATCTTTTCTTAGACAGTTTCTGTCTGCTTTTGCTTCACTTGCAAGAGCTCATCTGATTTTAATTTGTTATAATCTTAAATACACTTAAGTAAATAGATGTTTCCTTTTTATTCTATTTTACATATCAAAAAAATCAACTATCCTGGTTCCTTTACCCTCAGCATTTATGTACATTTATATCTATATCTATATACATATAGTCTGACCATATGCACCATTTTAAATGGAACAGTACCTTTTTAATATTTTTTCCTAACCATCCTGTCATTTTAATATGAATGTCCATTTTGTCCTGTTTTTAATAAACCAGGACTGTCTTTAACACAGGGCAAAAGGGGCAGTTGAGTTGCCCGGCTGAGTCTATTGAGGGGGCCCAAAGCAGCTGCCCCTTTTGCCCCAAGTTGAAGATGGCCCTTGCTGGTGCTAACCTCAGCGAGCCATGGCTACTACTGCTGTTCCTGCCCTGTGAGGAAATAGAAGCTGCACAGAAAGAGGATATTCCCCAAACTCATTCATGTGCCTGTCTTTTCAAAGGGAGCAGAACACCACAGTGTGGTTAAGTTTCAGGCAAGTACTGTGGGGGTTATCTCTGGCGCTGTGGGGTTAGCTTCTGGCACTGTGGGGGTTATCTCTGGCACTGTAGGGTTAGCTCTAACACTGCGGGGTTAGCTCTGGCACTGGGGGGGTTAATGGGAATTTCTAGCACTAGGATGGTTAAACCAGCATGTGTTTTAGGTTGGACATTTAGAGCAAGGCTTATAGGGGCACCAAATTTGGTTTTGTCTAAGGTGTCCAAATTTCCTGAACTTGTCCTGTCCATTTATATGAAGCCTCACTAGACCACATGTTGTTAGTATATGATCACTAATTGATATCTCACAGTACTTAACTTGTTGAGGACCTGGCTACCCTGCTCCTGCTCAGATTGCTTCTCCTCTCCCCACTCCCACCCCCACTTAGTTGCTAGCACATAACTTGTCTTGTTTTTGCCATTCCAGTGTCCCATTTTTGTTTCAAGGAAATGTGGTCAGAATATACATACACTAATTATTCAAGTTTTTAAAAGTTGCTTTAAAATGTCAAAAGCCCATGTCATTTAAGTAAAATAGACATTTTCCAAGAACAAGCAGTTCAATATAGTAAAGAACACATGTTGTAAATCTAAATTTACATGGGAGCACATTACATTTCCATATTTACTAGTTGTATAATATTGGGCACGTTACCTTACTCTCTGAGCCTCAGTTTCCTTATCTGTAAATGTGGGATATAAATAATCATACATGTCCTTGTTGATTTGTTGTGAATAACAAACAAAATAATACAAATATAGCCCGAGGCACACAGCAAGCTCTCCACCCTCTATGTTGCTACAGAAATACCCATGACATTGACCTTCTCTTTTGCTTTCCCACAGCCATCAAAGTGGCTCATGACTGTTAAAGAGCCAAGAAACTTTAACTAAACCTGAAAGCATATCAAATGATCAAAAATAGTATTTCCAAATAAAATGTAATTCTGTCATAATAAAAGCTGCTCAAGACTCTTATGTATCACCCCTGCTTAAGAGGCTAAGGCACAAGATATAAAAGCCATGAACCCATGTTTAAGACCTGTGGTGGGTTGGGGCTGCAAGGGGTAAAAATGACTATAGTTTTTGAGTTTCCTGATTACGGTCCTAATCTCTACGTCAATTCCTTTGGATGGATGGATGGATACATGCATACATGCATATGTAGTCATACATATATATGTATGTATCTATATATACATACACACATGCACACATTCCCTTGGTTCTATTTCTCTGGAGAACTCTGAAAAAAAAACACTGTCTTCTGATATACTGGACATGGTGCTAGGCTCCGGGAATATAAAGCAGAGATCTCTGTACAAAGAGATTTACAGAACATGGGAAAATTTGACAATGCACATTGAACAAAGGTAGCACAAGGTGAGAAAACAAAACCATAAGAAAATTACCCAAGTATATTTCCCAATGTTCTTTATACCTGCTAATAATTTTAATGACATTCACATTTTATACACAAATGGATTTTTTTAATTCCAAAGGAGAAACTTTGCCAGTAAGCAAAAATAGACGACTCTCCTTCTCTTTTGACTATTCTAATTATTTAAATCTATTGATCGAATGTATTAATTCAATAAACTTTTATTGAATCTTGCCTTTGTGTACAGTTTGTAATGACAAAGAGGTGATGATCTGAGAAATCTCACCAGACCTTTCCCCTTCTTGGCCTAATCTCAGGCTATGGATGGAGAAGTTGTTTGATGTAGCTGTGGAATGAGGGCATGGAAGCTCCTGATCAGCCCACTTGTCTCTCTGATAACTTGATTTGGGCCAAATTAGACAGTGCACCTATGGACTGGGGCCGTACCCTGTCTCTGCCTTCCACCTCCTGCTTTCTGGGATTGACCCCTCAATTTTCAGACTCTTTCAGTGTCTGGTTTGCATTCACCACCCAATAAAAAGACTGGGCATCTTAGAGAAAGGGATATTTCCTTAAACTGTGGCAAATTTCACTTATTCCCACACATGCAAGCTCTTCTCTGACTCCCTGGATTAGAGTAATTTACAGTCTTGTAGAAGTGAAGAATGGCCATAGAGTACTTGGAGAACCATGGAAAACAGCATGTGTTTATTTTAAAAATGTTATCTTCTCCAGTACCAGGCCTACAAAACTTAATTAGATGTGTCTTCTTGATTAAGACGTAAGCTCCTCAAAAGCAGAGTCTGTCCCATTCTGCTTTGCGCCCACACGATTTGGGACCCTTCTTCCTCTGCTCAGACATTTTACATGGCTGTTCCTTAGGCCTTTTACTTAGGACGTCTTCTCTCTACACAATGTTGTCCATGCGCAAGTCTGTTTCTGCCCAAATTTGTCTTCTGAGCTTCAAGTCAGTATATATCTGTTTAGACATGTCTGCCTGGTGATTCACAGATTCCTCAAACTCGGTGTATCCAAAGCTGATCTCATTACACACACACACACACACACACACACACACACACACACACACACACACACACAATTTGCTCCTATTCCCTGCTTCCCATCTCAGAAAAGGTACGACCATCCTGACAGCCTTTCTGTTGCTCGACCTGAGGGAGCCCCCTTTGACTTCTCTTCCACCTCCCACAGCCAATCATTCACCTTCATTCACCGTCTCTGAAATCTAAACTGTGCTTAAACATGTTATACACACTCAAATGTATATGAAATAAAATAATACAATGAAACTCCTCCCATGTACCAATTGTTTCACTTCAAATTTACCATTTCAAGCTTGTTTCATCTAGTCTCACTTCTCTCCACCCTCACTTATTTTGAAACAAATCTGAGATCATTTCCTTTCATCCATAGTTAAGTATCTATTACAAATAAATTGAGAAAATGTCCAAAATCCCATTATCACACCAAAAACAAAATTAATGATAATTGCACAATATAATACCCATTCAAATAACCAATGTTCATATTTCCTCTTTGTTTTATTCATGGTTTTGCTCCCTTATATTTGAGTAAGCAAATAAAATCCCCAGATTGGGGTTAGATGATAAATATCTTAAATCACTTTAAAAGTTTCTCACAGTTTTGATTTTGTAAAGTATTGGTACTTAGATCTAGAGACTCAATCAGATTCTTACCCCTCTTTTCAAGACTTTTACATGATATTTTGACAAGTAGTATTTTATTCTTATATCAGAAGGCAAATGTATGATTGCTTCTCCTCCTCTGATGTTACCAGCTGTTGATATTCATTGCCTCAATTCATTACTTAATAGAGGCTTGCAAATGTCGATTTTATAGTTCTGTCTTTTAGGAGAAAAATCCTTTCATTTTTATGGTTATTTTGCATTAGTTCATTTAAGAAAGGCAGAATAAATGCTTGATTCCACCACCACCCCACCCCCTTTTTTGTAGCAATGATGATTTTTATATAATGAAATGAAACAAATAAAATGGTAACCCAAGCAAAATCCACGGGACACAAGATGATGGCTGCCAGGGGATGGGAGCAGGGAGGGAAGGAGAAGGGGGACAAAGTGGTGGGGAAGGACACTGAGAAGTGATTTCAACACCTCTCCTTTTTTTTAATCAATTAAAATAATTATTTTCTTACCCTCCTCCAAAGATAACAGGTGAGAAGATTTTGTTTGGTGACTTGGGGATGAGAGTGCCTTTATAAGTTCTTAGAGTTTAAACATTTTAAGTATCTCACTCATAGCAGTTATCATTATTGATGTTCAAATCATCATTGATTTAGCCAATGGCAGCCTATACAGAAGAGCTCTTGAGTCTTTTTGAGTACCTTAATATTTTTAACAGCTTTACTAATACAGTTGACATGCAGTCAACTGCACACATTTAAAGTATAAAATGTTCTAAGTTTAGACATATACAGCCATGAAAATATCACCACAGTCGAGATAATGAACACTGCCATCACCTCCAAACATTTCCTCATCTCCCTTGGCAATCCCTCCCCTCACACTTGTCCACCACCTTCCATCCCTGGGCAGTAGCAAATCTTATTTCTGTTACTATAGTTTTCATTTTCTAGGCTTCTATGTAAATGGAAATAGAAAACACATATGATTTTTTGCTGACTTATTAGCATAATTATTTTTATATTTATTGATGATATTGATAGTAGTAATAGTCCCTTATGAGCTATGTGATTTGAAAATATTTTCTCTTAGTTTGGGTTTTGTTTTTATATTATCTTAAGCATTTCTTTCAAAAGTAGAAATTTGGATGAAACATTTCTCAAAATTATTCACATCCTGTTCTTGGTGTTGTATTTAAGAAATCTTTACCTAATCTAAGAGCACTAAGATTTTCTCCTAACTTTCCTACTGAAAATTTTAAAGTTTGGGGGTTACATTTATACCTACAGTCCATTTCAGTTAAGATTTAAATGCAGTGTGAGTGATGGCTCAAAGTTATTAATGTATTTATGTATGTATGTATATACTTACTTAGTGTATAGATCTCTTACTGTTCCCAAAGCATTTGATGAAACCTATTCTTACTTTAATGAATAGCTTTTGCAGATTTACTGAAAATTAATTGGCCATATATGTATGAGTCTGTTTCTGGACTCTTCTATTCCATTGATATATTTGCCTGTATACCAATAACATACTGTTGTGATTGCTGAAGCTTCATAGTAAGTCTTGAAGTCAAGTTTTATAGGTTTTATGGCTCTGTTTATAGTCTTCAAAGTTGTTTTGGCTATTCTAGGTCTTTTGTTTTTCTGTGTGCATTTTGAAATTGCATTGACTCTTTTGATGGTGATTTGGGACGAAATCGATATCTTAACAGCTTTTCATTTATTTAGATCTAATTTTCTCAGCAATTAAGATCTCAGTGTACAGATTTTGCACATGTTTTGTCAGATTTATTCCTAAATGTTTCATTTATCTCATGCTATCATAATCATATGTTTAATTTCAATTTCCCATGGCTTGCTGTTAACATATAGAAATCTGATTGATTTTTGTATATTGACTTTGTATAATCGCATACTACTAAATTCACTTGTTAGTTTTAGTAATTTTTTATAGAAGTAGTGGTATTTTTACATTGTAATCTGTGAATAAAGACAGTTTTGCTTTTTGCTTTCAAATGTGGATGCCTTCACACTACCGCCACCCCAGCCCCATGCTTTTTTGCACTGGCTAGACCCTCCAAAATAATGATGGACAAAAGTATAGGTGTGGGCATCTTTGACTTGCTCCCAATCTTAATGGAGAAAGCATGCAGCTTTTCACCATTAAGTATAATGTTACCTATAGGATTTTTCTTTTTTCTTTTGTTTTCTTTCATTCTTTTTTTAAAGGTGCAGGCAGGAATGAAGGCAAGTAGTCAGGCAGGCAGGAAGAGAGAGGATGAATAAGCACTTTATGTATTTTATTTATTTGGTCATCTTTGGTTGTTCCCCAATACCAGCTTGTGAAGTCACGTCCTTGGGATGTATGTGAACTGTGCTCCGCAGTAGGCGGCAGTCTTGTCCTCTAGGTCAGCAGTGCACACCACCGATATGATTTTTCATAAAAGTCCTTTAGCAGATTGAAGACATCCCCTTGCTTTGAGTTTTCATCAGTAATGGATGTTGAATTTATCAACGTATTTTTCTGCATCTGTTGAGATAATATTTTTTCTACACTTGATAATAATGTACCATCATTTTAATTTACCGTTGGATTCTAATTTCCTAAATTTTTGTTAAGGTTTATCTATTTTCCTGAAAGATACTGGTCAATAATGGTAATGCTTAGAGTGACTCAGGAGGTCATCTCTCATCTTCAATTTTTTGGAAGAATTTTGTATAAAATTGGTATTATTTACTCAGTGAATGGTAAAAGTCATCAGGGACACTATCTTAGAAGTTTTATTTGTGGGGAGAGTTTAATTATAAAACCAGCTTTTTAATCTATATAGGATTATTCAGATTCTTTATTTATTTCTTCTTCAATGAGCTTTGGAAGTTTGTATATTGCAAATAAATTACCAAAGATGGCACTGAGGCACTACCATATATAGACTTTTTGAAATCAGTTTTGTTTGTCACTTTGCCTAGAAAAAAGTAGATGAGTTTCAAAGCCATGAAATATAGAATCAGAGACAGATACATTGGACCACTCCTTTACTTGTAGACTTTAGCTAAGGCCAAAAAGTTTGAAGTGGAGTTTAAAATCTGTTTATGATATGTTTTTTTTAGCATGATTCTTTTTAAAGTCTGTTCCCATCAACCAAGTAGACTATTTGACTAGTTTCTATTTTCTGCAAATAAAAGGGATTAGGAATGTTTCTCCTACTTTTGGAAACGCAGGCATATGTGACAAGTTGGTTTGTCTTACTCACCCTGCAAGAAAATTAAAATTAACTTCTGAAGGGATTTACAGCTTAAAATGCAGTCATAAAATTAGGTAAAAGTAACATGCTGTTCTTGGCATATGAAGACAGAGATCCTGGTTTGATATTTAGTAAGTTTTGTGCTTTGTGAGGGGTTTCCCCCTCTCATTTTCTTCTAGTCACGAGGAATGGATTTGCTATGAGCCATTTATTTTTCTGGTTCAGATCATCCTCTTCATATCTTTCCTCATCTCTGAACAAGGTAAAACATCATTGCTTCATCTACATCAGTAGACTTTAGAGACTATATCATGAGATGAGCATCTATTATCTTTATGGAAACAACCTGTTTTTGTCTCCCATTTAATGGTTGCTACTGCTGGTTAATTTCACAAAGACACACCTCCCATTTCAACTGGACATTTGTTATACTCTTTTTTTCCTGGTGCAAAAGACAGAAATGATAGTGCCCTGGATCATTTCTACTTAATGACAGATGAGATAGTCTATCAGTATATTTCTAGCAAATTGAAGTTTCTGACCTATGTCCCAGTTCTTCCTATTCCTGTAAATTCATTTTTTTAGAGTTTATCAGATCCTCCATCCCAATGTAGGCTCCAAGCTAGAAACCCTAAAGGATTTTGTTTTCAACTTGGAATGATTTTCCTTGAGACACCATATATAAATGAGCAGTAAGGGCCAGCCAAGCCACTAAAGATTAGGATACTGTAAACCTAGTCTAGTAGCAAAAGTAGGCTCCCAGAAAGTAAAAGCACATGCAGACCCACCATTGCACAATTAGAGAAACTGAAGCTCATCCTAATGAGTCAAAATAGTCTTGTATATTTTTAGTGGAAAACTGTCACTACAGTTTCTCTGAAGTAGCCAAGAGTGAAGGCTGTTAGATTAGGAAGAGACTACTGTAATGAAACATAAATAGTGCTATTGTTGGAAAAGAGAGGGTAGGTGACATTTAAGAAAGGACTATGAATATATCACATATGAATTATATCTCAATAAAATGGTTACAAAATAGAAAGAGAAATGAGGGGACTAGACTTTCCGAAGAAGTTGATGAGATATTAAAGACACTCCAGGAAAATGAAATTGTTAATAAATGGGCCTCTATGAGTAGAATATAAACACACCTTGAAGATATTGTGGGCTTGGTTCCAGACCACCGCAGTAAAGCAATTGTCACAATAAAGTAATTCACACAATATATTTTTCTTACTTTCCAGGACATATTTAATTTATGTTTATACTATAGAATATAGTCTATTAAGTGTGCAGTATATCATTTTACCTAAAAATGTGCATAACTTAATTTAAAAGTATTTCATTAATAAAAATACTAACCATTGTCTGACTACAGAAAGTCAGAGTCGTTTTTTGTTGGTGGCGGGTCTTGCCTTGATAATGACGACTGCTGACTGATCAGGGTGGTGACTGAAAAAAGCTGGAGTGGTTGTGGCAACTTCTTAAAATAAGAAAACAATGAGGCTTGCTGCATGAATTGACACTTCCTTTCACAAAAGCTTTTTCCCTGCCATGCAGTGCTGTTTAGCCATACTTATTTACGGTTGCTGTCTCTGGCCCCGGGTCAGATGCCCAGGTCTTTGAGATTTACATGGCCTAAGCCCAACAACTGGCTTAGTGCCTGGGCTAAGTGCATGGGGGTTTTCTGAATATTTCTCTTTGTTCCATAATGTTCAGCACAATGTCTTTACATTAAAAGTTACCCTTAAATCAGTGACGTGGACTAGGTGTGAGACAGCCTCGGTTCTAGATTTGTCCCTTTTTGGTTGTGTCTTCTCTGCTAAATATGTATTAGATCCATTCATTTCTCCCCGTCCAACTGTAGTAACCCTGTTCAGGCCACCAGCTTCTCTCACTTAATTGGACTCTTTAATTCGTCTCTCACCTCACTACCACCCCCTACTGTCCAACATCCATACTGCATATAACTCTGCTCCTAAAATTATGCAGTGATTCCCTGTTGCTCTGAGGATGAAAACCCTGTGCGCTCTGGTGGAGCAACAATTTAGTCAATCACCTCTGAAGGACATAGGCCACATACCCCTGGATTCGACTGCCAGGCCCGGGGTTGGGGAGGGCAAACAACTAGTGTGAAGGAGTAAAAAGAAAATGGAATAAAATGCTTCCTCTTCTCTCTTCTTGCCTGTCTGCCTGCCTTTATTCCAGTCTGCACCTTTCCTTTGAAAAAAGAAAAACACCAGCCTCCCTAATGTGGCCCAGAAGACTTTGCATGGGCACACTCATTCCTACTTATGTAGCATCACCTCACATTATTATTATTTAAATATTTGTATATGCATTTACCTGTATCTCAGATGAGAATGTATGCTCCATGACAGGAAAGATTTTTTTAATTGAAGAGTTTACAAACAATAAAAGATTTTTATTATAATTACATACTTTGGTGAATTTTGACAATTGTGTACACTCATAAACATCACTCTAAACAAGACATAAACCATTTCAACCTAGAAAGTACTCTGTTGCACCTCAGTAAATGGCATTGCCCACCCATCCCAAAGTGACCATTATTCTGATTTACATCACTATCTGTTTATTCTAGAGCTTGAATAAGTGGATTCATACAGAATATGCTCTTATATATTGGGCTTCTTTCATTCAGCATATTTTCTGTGAAAGTCGTCCATGAAGTAACATATATTAATAGTTTGTTCTTTTACTCCTCAATAGTACCCCATTGTACAAATGTACCACAATCATGCATTTATTGATGGAAATGTGAATTCTTTCCATCTTGGATTTACTTTAAATAGGTTTGATATGAACAGTCATATTCAAGTCATATTCAGTTTTTTATCGTCATATCCCCAGAATCTAGCAAGGTGCCTTGGACACAGCAGGCACTCAATAAATATTTGTTAAGTAAATGAATGAACCTAATCTTACACAATAGTTGTAACTCTACCTTTCTTTTTTGCTTTGGAAAGCATATTAAAATACAAATAAATAAGAGTGACTCCATTACAGAAATAAACTTGAATCCCTTCTTAATTTTCTAAAGAGTCGGAATCGTACTTTAAATATTATTACTAACAATTACTTTTGACACACATTACAACTGATCTTGTCACACAAATGTGTCTCAGAACTACTTGTGGGATTTCTAGACAAACAATAGAATGGTGAGTTAAATTTGAATTTCATATAGACAACAAATAGATTTTTACTATAAGCATGACCTAAATATTGCTTGGGATATAATTATGCTAATTTGGGACATACTTATACTGAAATGCTCTGAGTTATTTTTCCTGAAATGCAATTTTAACTCAGTGTCCTTTTTACTTGCTAAATCTGGCCACCTGTGAGATCTCTGGTCCTCAGGTGACTTCCAGTCCTAATACTCAAAGATTTCTAATCTGCTCCTAGTGACTGGCCCTAGAAAATGCAGAAATGTTACTCTTTGTGTGTTTCATAGTTGCTCAGTAAGAGCTTACTGGCAAAGAAAAGATAAGCATCTATTTTAAGAATATTATGAGCAACATTTAGTTTGTCTTTGTGTGTTAAGCACTTCCTTGGAGAATTCACTTTAGAGTCTAACTGGACAGTATATCCCCTTAGGCTCTGTGTCATTCTGTCTGGCTAGGGCTTTCCAAGTAAAATCTAGCGTGCCTGTGCCTCTTACCACCTCATAACCTCTTCAGTTGTGTTTGTGTATGAATGTGCAAACAGTTAGATGTTGGAATAAAATGCCTTCCTGAACTACTCAGCAATGTCTAGTGTCAGCTTCGTCCTTAAAATAAAGTGTGGGTGACAATTCCCACCTGGTAGGAAGCCAGCTCCCACAGATCACTTCCTTCTCTTCCCAAGCCATTCATTCACAAACTTATAGGGAGCTGTTCCTGAAAGGCAAATGCACATTAAACATAGGACAAGACTTGGCTTGATTTTGTGTGTGTTTAAACTTCAATAAGCATATTTTATTTTAGAATTGCTCAAAGCGAAGTCAAACTCTGTAATATTAGCACAAAATTCAGAAACCTAAGATGATGTTAAGGAGGGTCTGGCTTAGTGGAAGAGCACTACAATTTTGAGTGAAACCTGGGTTAGATTTGGTGACATTCCCTAGCTGTGTGACCTTGGACAGGGAAACTATTTAACCCCTTGAAGCCTCAATTTCTTCATCTGTAAAGCCATGGTGGTAATAATACGTATCTCGCATCGTAATTGGGACAATTCTGTGAGAGAGCAACTTAACAGTAGTTACTTAACCAGGCACATAGAAGATGCTCAATGAGTGGTGGCCATTATATCAATGTGACCCCAGGAATAGGACTAATCCAGCCAAAGAGGCCTCTCTGGGTTTCTGGACCATAAAGTCATCAACAAGGAATGAAGGTGATAAAGGGGCATCTCAGCATCTTGTGCCCCCTCATCGTCTCTTAACATTGAAATGCCTCAGAGCTCAGTTTCAGATTGTCTTCTATTACCTTTCTCTATCTTCAGTTCTCTGGTAATCTCATCTAGACTTTTAGATGTATATGCCTTTGGTGGCAGAGATGGTGCTTACCAAATCCCTGTTGTCTTTTATTCCTGTTAGATTGTCCAATGTGTCAAGTTATTGTTAAGAGAAATATGAGCATAGTCAAGAGTAATTCAGAGCAAGTCTTAGCATCTGATAGGCAAGAGATTCTAAGCAAAAGCACCTTTGTTATTCAAAATCATTGAGATTTGGAGTTTGATACCATAAAATAGTCTAGTCTATACTAAAGTACCACATGTACATCTCTAAACTAGCCATCTCCCTTGAACTCCATTCTGACATTGCCATATATGTTTCCAATTTCCCCATATGTAATATATATGTAATAGACATCTTAAAACCAGAATTCCTGATGGCTCTCCAGCCAGTTCCTCTAACAGTTTTTGCCATCTGAATCAATGGCATTTCCATCTTTCTATTTGTATAGTAACCTATTTGTCTAGAAACCTTACAGCCATCCTTGACTTCTGTCTTTCAGTCCCATCCTACATCCAGCACATCAGCAAATCTTATCAGCTCTACCTTCAAAACATATCTAGTCTACCACCTCTGCCTGTTTCTGTAACTGTCCATCTACTTCAAGCCACTGTCATCCTGCTGAATGACCACAAGAGCCTCCTAGGTGGTCTTCCTGCTACCCTTGCCCCACTTCAATTCACATGGCAGCTAGAAGTGATCTTAAAAAGTCAGTCAGTAGGTGTCACTCTTATGTTCCAAGCCAGTCAGCGATTTTCCAAAGGGAAAGGAAAGTGTTACCGTGGCTTGTAAAATCTTGCATGACCTAGTCGTGTCATCATCGTTCCCCATACTCACTCCATTTCAGCACTCTGGCCTCATTGCTGCTCAGCCACACCATCATCCATGTTCCCTAACCCACTGCCTTTGTTCTTGCTCCTTCTCTTTTCCTGCAACATTCTTTCCCTGGATTACAACATAACTTGTTCCCTTCTTGTCTATAGTAAAGGTTTTCAAAGTTTATTGTGCTTCAGAAGCACCCGAAAGGCTTGTCAAAACACAGATGACTGGGTTTCATCCTAAAGTTTGTGATTTAGTGGATCTAGAGGGGGCAAGAATTTGTATTTCTAACATGTTTCCAGGGCTGCTTAATGCTAGCCTGAGGTCCTTGCTTTGAGAAACATGGCACTCTAGTCACAAGTCACTTTATGAGCAGTCTTCCCTGACTTCCCTCCATACAAGAACAACCTGACTCTAAACTGACTAACACTGCCTCTATTCACTCTTACTCTACTTTATTTTCACCCATAACACATATCATCTGACAAATACAGATGCAATATTGATGTGTTGACTGTTGTCTTCGCCTCTAGATTGTAAACACACAAAGCGGGTACTTGGTTTTACTTGTATGATGCATCCTCTATGCCTCATACGTAGCCCAGTGCCTAGCACATAGTAGGTGCTTTGTTAATATTTGTTGCATGAATGGTCAAAATGTTTCATAGCAAGCTTTCTGTGATTTAAGTTTCTGGAGGAATTGCTCACAAAGATAAGTCTCTTTTAGCAGCCGTTCAATCACTCCAGCTAAGCTGTTACTCCAGTCTATCTCCTGCTTCCTGGATTAACTTTTGTGTCATTGTCATCTCTGCCATCACTCATGCCAGAAAACAATAGTGATGCTGGGAAAAGCATATTGGCTTGTAAAAGGGACAGTGTCATATGACTCTTTATTTTAGAACACCAAAGGGAGAGAGGAAGACTCCCCAGTGGAGGTACTCTAATTCCCAGTTAGGTGGCAGGACAAAATAGATTGAGGCAAGTATGGCAAAGTACCAGCAGCAAAGTGGAAGTAAGAACTGCCCGACATTTAAGAGAGGGGAGAATTTGGGGGCATCTTCACCAAAAAGATAATGTTTGAGCTGGGTTTTGAAGAATCACTAGAAGTTAACTTTGTGGTAAATGGGAAAAGGGCCTCGGAAAATAAGATAAGATACTGACAGTAATCAAAATATTTATCAAGTAGTTATATACAGACATCAACATATTCAAATAGATACCCTGACCAAGCAGCGTGGACAGCAGTCATAAACAAACTGGGATGTCTATATCGTTGCATACTTGATTATCAGCTCCAGAGAGAGATAGAATGTTGTAGAAATACTGAGTAGTGTGCCACAGACAATATTAATAGAATAATAATAGCTCACACTAGGCCCTACTATAAACCAAGCATGCTGTTTTACATGCTTTATCTTACTGCATCCTCCAGTCAACCCCTTCAGAATTGCTGCTATTGCAATTCCCATTTTACACATCACAATCCAGGCCTATCTCAAGAAACAAGAAAAATCACAAATAAGCAACTTAACTCCACATTTAAAACAGCTAGAGAAAGAAGAACAATTAAAGTGGAAAATAAGCAGAAGCTGAAGGAAATAAATCACATGACTTGACAGTTTTTCAAAATTCCATATTCCTCACCTAGAGATTTACTTTAAAAATTCATCTTTTCCTGCAATATATTTCAATAGCTTTAAGATTTTTAAGTGTTTTTATTTTCACTTAAAAATAAACTAAATGCATAATAATTTCAAGTACCATTCATTTAAGAATCATCTAAAACCTTTTTTTAAATGGATGTTTTCTTCATTTTTAAATTACATGATTTTCAATCAAAATGTCTAATTAACTGAAGTAATTCGGTAGTATAAAAAAAGTGTAAGTACTGGGATTTAAGCCTATACAGACTGACTCCATAACTTTTACTCTTAACTAAGATATACAGCCTGCAGTAATGGTAGAACATAAGTTGCCTCACTATCACTGTGATAATTGCAAAATAGATAAATATTTCCCTTGTAGACATTATTATTTCTTTGAGGAAACAAGACTCTCAGTCATGTAACCTAAGGAACATTGCAAAGACCATCCCACAGCAACATCTGACACCCGCCCAAAGAGTGGGACATAGAGTATACATTGAGTCTTTCCACTGTGCTAGAGTGGTCATGGAAGAAACAACTTGAACTTGACCTTGAGAAGTATGGGTTAGTGGGAAGACTATGGAATTAGAGTCAGAAGTATTAGGATCTACTTGCTAGCAGCTTGACTTGGACTAAAGCCATTTCCTTCATTGTTCTCATCTGTACAATGGGTAGTTTAGATTAGAGTGGTGGCTCTTAACAGACGTACCCCACCAATAAAGAGGTATTCCAGAAATTGTGAGAACATTTTTGCTTGTCAAAATGAATGGGGGAGGCACTTTGGTGGAGGCCAAGAATAACAGGTTTTCCGCATGCTATGAAGAATTGTCCTGCATCTTGCCTTGTATTTAGAAGACCCCTGGACATTCATGGAGATTGAAACTCTGTTTATAATTATCTGAGCCTAGAATATAATTAAACCTTACATGATGAAATGAATTTTTTCATGGATTTATTGTAATTGACTAAAATTACTCAGTGAATAATGGGAAAATTGAACTTTTTTTTTTAGAATATCATCATTTCAGAGAATTACCACATGAGTAGCAACGTGATTGCTGGTACTTGAGTCCCCACTTACTACATCCCAATGTCATTCTGCTTCAGCAGGCTGTCACATTCATACTGATTATGCAGCGAGCTTCAAACCTCTGCAGCTTCATTACATCTTCTAATACAACCATGTATGGACATTTCCATACTGAAATATATATTGTGTCATTACAAATGATTTCTGGTTTTTTCTTTGTAATACCATGATGATAACTTTTTCCTGTTAATTTCTTTGCAGAATAGCAAGAAAGAATAATAATTATTTACGATAAGATAAAGGTATTCTGGTCTGAGAAAGTTACGAACCACTGCATTAGATGATCACCCGGGGTATTTTCAGTTAGAATTTTCTCTGACTGTAGGAGGGGTTAAATTTTGAGATGAGAGGGAAGAGCATTCCAGGCTGGGGTGACACTAACCTGGTTAAACAGGGGTTGGAGGGTCCCCAAGACAAGCCAGGATAGAGCAGAGACTTTCTCTAGACCTAGTCTTGTCATGTTCCCTGGAAGCCACCCCTTTTATCCCTCTCCCCTCCCTGTAATTGAAGACTCCTCGGGGAACTGCCAGGGCCAGCATTACAGGAAATTGCCTTGTGGTCAGTGGGGCTTCTCTGGTTACTTTCCTCAGTGACAGAGGACAGTGATGGCTTCCTGTCTGTTAGCTGGATATCTTTGTCTCCTTGTTCTGCCAAGTTCTCAAGAAGCCTTAGCTTCTGCTCCTTATATTTTTGCTCCTGCTCCTGTTGTTAGGATTTTTCCCACTGCCTTATCCAGCTCCCTTGCCTTAGGCCTCTTTGCTCCATGTTAGAGATCTGGAAACTTTTGCTTCACGATAGACAAATTTTATGGACCACCCAAAAGGCCCTTTTTGGAAGTAAGCCATGGCTCTGAAGAGATACTATTTTAATTTTGGCAATGCCTGTTGAGTCCTTTTCCTTCAAGGGAATGACTTTTATCATTTAGTAACATTGTTTTTTTATTCTAATTATACATGCTCATTAAATACTGCTTAGAAAATAAAAAAGTATGAAGAAGCCAATGAAGTATTCAATATTAAACAAAGGCTACAGCATAGGTGAAGGTTAAATTCAATGCTGCTCTGTCTCTCTGGTCTCTATCCTACACCAGTTCCAGCTTCTTCCTCCCACAGCACCTTTTGATCTCACCCTTAGGAAAACTTGCCTGTCCTGTATCCCATAAAATGGAGAGCAAACTGGAAAGTCTACAATAGCACTTACCATGTCAAAGACATATAAGAGAGATAAAATATCTCATATCAGGAAGGTGTTTGGAATTTAAAACAGCAATATTTTGTCATAGCTCTGCCATCACTACCTTATTACTGAGGTGTTGTGGTGATAAAGTGTTGTGGGAATGTCTAATGAGATAAGAGACCATCTGAGAAATTCACAGTGCTCCCTGGGTATTAGGCAAAGGCTCACAGTACAAACAGGCAAGAATGATTAAATGTGAGGCTGGCTCATAAATATGCCTTTCTCTTTTGGGAAAAAAAAAAAAAAACATCAGCATTAAACAAAAAAGTTGCATGATACTAAATCTATCCCAGAGATAAAGTTCTTGTTACAGATAATAGTTAGAATTTATGTTTTGCTTTTGTCCAAGGTGGATAAGGTCAGAATGGCAGTTACCTCATTTTTGAGTCCTTGCATTAAGAGTCTCACACACAAGGAACTTAGAAAACACTAGAGCATAAGGTTTAAGGTCAAGCCAACGCTTTGGAGTTAATCAGACCTGGGTTCCAATCCCAGCTCCATTCATGTGGTCATCTAACATCCCTTAAGTGCCATCCACTATCTTAGGCATTGGGGATGCGATGCTGGATCCCTACTTACATGGAGCTTATATTCTCAGAGTGAAGGCGGGGGTGAGGTGGGCACAGAATGTTTAATGTTGAAAAAAGAACATAGAGATCTGATTGGAGATAACTAGGACTGCCTTCTGTCGAGTAATCAGGGAAAGCCTGCCTGAGAATGGACAATTGAACTGAGACTCGGATGATGAAAGCAGATCATCAATTCAACACAAAAACAAACATCGGAGGGTAAGAGAATGCCAGGCAGAAGTAACAGCCAGGATAAAGTTCCTAAGGTAGAAATAGACCTGTTTTTTAAAGAATGGAATGAATACAAGTATGATTGAAGTAGTGAACCAGAGAGTGAGATGAGGCTGGAGAGGATCAATGCAGGTAGTAATACTAATCATTATAACAATGAGACAGAAAGGGTAGAAAATAAACTAGAAAGTTTGGAGAATACTATACAATAATACCACCTGAGGAATTTGCATCTGGCTAACTAGACAAAGGAATATCACTGTAAGATTTGAATGGTGGTGCTGAAAATGGAGCATGAGAGCAGGGTACAGGGTGGCCACTTCCATTGATCATATTTCTAGCCCTTGAATTTCTCCCAAGTTCTCTCCTATAGCTACTGCTTTTTTTCAGTGAGTACAAATGCATAAATCCCATGGGACACCTGCTTTCACACAGGAATGTGTCTAGGGGTTATTTTCAGCCCATGTACAAAAATCCTCTGAAATTTTATGACTGGACTTTCTACCAGTGAGGGAATATCTGAGTCACAATTCCCAAACCAGATACCAAAATGGCTATTTAGTGAGGTATAGACCTGACCTTAAAGGATACTCGTTTAAGATGAGTCTTTATTTCATGTGACTCGTGACACTATTAAGTCAGATGATGAAGGCACTCAAAATGTACTTGGTTGAAGGAAATGTGGCTAAGGGGCACTGTGGGGGCAGCTTTGCCTCTTGGTTCACATTGTTTACTCACTCCTTCCTTTTACTTCTTTCAATAGGGAACAAAGAAATCTTATGGCAAGTCATGCGGAGGCCAAGAGTGCAGTGTGGGCTGTAAATGCTTTCCTGAGAAAGGAACAAGGGTAAGCTGCTTCTTTCATTGTTGAAAGACACATAGTCACAGGGGCTATTATCTGACGTGTGTGTGTTTTCTTTAGCATTACACTGCTTAGACCTTAATCTTATGACCTCATGAAACCATCAAAATGATGAGGACCAGCTGGGAAGAGTTTTGCTAACAAATGATAGAACTAGATTGGTCAAAGCCTCTGAGGGATCAGGAAAGTTGCCTTCGCTAACTTGATGGTACGGTTTCCTCAAATTTTCATCTGGAGTAGTTCCAAAAGCCAATTAGGTTGTGCAGAACCAGATTATGAAATGTTTTATAGATACATGTAAATTTTATAGCTCATTTGCATCCCGTTGTTCTTCCCTACCACTCTAGAGAATAAGTTACCTACAGACTGGGGACATGACATGTCCAAAGTCAAGGGTACAGAGTAGCCATAAAGTTCAAAAATAAAGGAGACTATGTAAATGGTTTCTAGATATTGCACTACAACACAGGGTTTGTCTTAAAGCATTGTAATATGTTCAGTGTATTGAACCTTATTAACAATGTACAGTTCAAATTGTTGTGCAAATTGCTATTTACACAGTCCTTGTATATGATGCATTGTCCTAGATGCCTTGTATTTCTGGTTTTCTCTGAATAAACTTGCATCTTTAGTATAACTCAGAAAAAGCATTCAATCTGTTAAAAAGTAAAATAAAATCTTCATTTCCAGAATTTATGGTCATCCGGTAGAATTCAGTTCTTCTCACTTTGAGCAGTGCATTTGTACTCTCACCACACTCAAGCAAATCTAAGATCTTACAATGACAAAACAAAATAGCATAAATAGGTCAACCAAACCTTTAAAAACATAGCCAAGCAGGGAACAGAGTGACCATTGCACCATCTCTTTTATTATCTTCCATTTACGGTAAAGTGAAATGTCAAACTATGCTAGAATTTGAAGGAAGAGAATAAAAAGCCATTGCCTCATCAAATAGGGACCAGACTCATTATACATTAAAGGTGTCAACTTAGAGAACCATGAAATAACAGAGAAAAAAGGTATCTTAATGAGCTTCTCATCTGCTCTACTGATTGAACAGAGGAAACAGACTGTGAGAAGGAAAATGGCTTCCCAGGTCATGTAGCAAATTGATGATCTGTACTATTGATTACCTAGGTCCTTTGATTTCTCATTTATCAACTTTACCCAAGCTGCCTCCCAGGGAAGTCATGTTCAGTCTAGCCCCCTATATCTGTACCCCCGTCTCTGATCTACAATTAGAAATACATAAAAAAATATGTATACTATAAATATTTGAATACATTCTTAAACAACACACAAGCAGTAGAGACAAAGCAAAAGTCTCCCTTGATGTTCTCTCAGTTCCAGTATTATCTTTCTGCTTTTGATGTGCATAGAGATACATACAAATGCATACACATAAGTTTTGTTTTCTATTTTTTAATATAATCATAAGTATATATTCTGTGTTTTGTGTGGGTTTGGTATTTGTCACGTATGTCCTTTAAGTCTTTTCAGTCTTTTCCTCTACTCCACAGTTTAATCCAACCATTCACCTTTCGATGAGTAATTAGGTTGTTTCCACCTCTTTGCTATTTAAAAAAGAAATAACAATACCACATTTGAAATCCTTTAACAGGTCTCCTTGTACTACTTATCTCTAGCATAGATACTAAGGATTAGAATGAACAGCTACAAAGATAATAGGCATGTTTAATTTTCAAAGTGAATTTTCAAGTTTTCAAATTGAACAAATGGTCAATTTCATCACAAAGTATCTGTTCCAATTTACACTGCCATCCATGTTGCTTGTACAAGAGTGTCCATGTTTCTACCTTTTCTTCCCAATGCCTGATAGTTTTGCTATTATGGGTGAAAAGCATCCCAATTACTGGATTACGTGTGAGTTTAAGCATTTTTTCACATATTCGCTGGGCTTTTATATTTTTTTGTGAATTTTCTATATACATCCCCTCTACCCACTTTTCTAGGAGGGTGATTCTTTTTGACTTATATTGCTTCTACAAAGATATAGCAAATAAAATATGGTCAGAGTAGAGATGAGATTTAAAGTTCGGTTTTTTAAAAGTGCATTTCTTGGCATGCCCTGGTCTCTCAGGTGTTAAGCCCATGCCTGGGGTGCAGTCCACATACAGCTCAAGGACCAGAGTTCACAGCCTGAGGCTGGGAGAACAACTAAAGTGAAAAAACTAACTAAATGAAATGCTGTTCTTCCTCCCTCTTCCTTCTTGCCTGCTGCTTATCTGCCTTCATTTCTGCCTGCCTGCCTTCTTCTTTCTAAAAAAATGTGCATTTCTTGATGGGTTGTGGGGAGTAGGAAGCAATTGGTCAGACTCAAAAAACTAGGAAGCTAAGAAGCACCTCTGGATTGTTAGGTTTGAGGAAACCATTGAAAGTAGAAAATCCTGCTGGAGATCTGAACGGAGGTCAGTCCTATGCCAGGCAAACATGCCTGTGATCACCTCATTGTTTAACCCCTGGCTGAGATTTTGATCTTTGAAGATGGAAGGCAGTGAATTTTCTCCGTGAGTCCTCCTTTGGGTTCTAAACGTCTGGAGCCCCAGTCTGGCTTCTCCTTTCAAAGCATGAGTTGAAGGGGCGGAGATTGAGGGAAATAGATACGCAGATATTTTTTCTTCAGTGATTCAGTCCACACAGTTAATCTCGTTCTTAAAATTTTATTTGTAAAATCTGAAGAAGCTGGCAATGTTTGTCAAGGTTATTGAACCAGACCAAGTTATATTTCATAAGTGAAGAGCAGGAATGTCCTATTTCCCGAATGGCTCTGGAGGCCGGTGCATCAGGGGCAGGCCCGGTGAGCACTCCTGCCTTGGGGAGGCATCACGCACATAGTTTGCTGGGCCATGTGTACTTTCCCTTTGCCAAAGACCTCTTGAACTGACTAAAACCTTTATGCAATACGTAGCACTCCTGCACCACTAACTGCAGTACCACACTTTTTGGCTTAAGCTCTCGCAAACTGGTTTCACAAAGGTATTCTCTGCCTGGTAAAAGCCCTTGCTTGGTGTTAGTGCACTGCTTTGTGCTTTCCAAAGCATCTTCTACCAAGACCTGTATGCAACCAGTAAAGAAGCTGACAAGTGACTTGCCACAGGTTACTTGCCCGCCTGTGGCTAAGCCTTATTTAGTCCACTTTAGGAGAATGTCAGCTTTAAAAACTGTCATGCTTAGTAATGTTAAATACAGGATGTTTCCCCGAGGCATTTAAATGCTTTTTTACTGGTGTATTATTAGTTTGCAATCTGAGAGAACTTTTAAGAGAATAGATGCACACTCTCATCAATGCACATTTAATGTTGGACTTTCAATTTTTGTTCTTGCAGTGTTATTACCCGGAAGAATCATTCTTTTGAGTCGTTCTTCTGGTAATTTTTTCTGCCCCTGGTTTGAACAAAAAGCGTGGTTGACATTTCCATCCTTTCTCTTTTTTTCCTACTGGATTTAAAAGCTCTGTCTGCATTATACTCCATCTGTGACTTATGATCGGTGACTGGGGCAGACAATGCTGTTTGCTTTATACTATTTCAACGTTTCCCTGGTTTTAACAGTGTTCTGGTGTTTATATACAGCATGGGGAGCTACTAATTCTCCATGCCTTCCATCGGATGATCAACACAGATAATTCCAAACCACAGGGAATATTTGGATCCCCCCAGGTAAGGGCTGTGTGCCCCCATTTTATAGCTTGGGACTTTGCGCCCTAACTAGAGTCTATGAGGCTAGCTTCAGCTTCCTGTGAAACAGTCACCATTTCTTATTTCCTTATCTCTTGCCTGCATCCTACTGCTTCTCTGTTGCAAAGTGTGTTTCCCATGAATTCCTGAGTCCAGATGCATTAACCACTAGTTCCTCGATTCCTTCGATTGACACTCCTACTGCAAACAGCTGGCGTGCCTTGTGTCAGACGCCTGGTGCCATGGATACCAAGAGACTTCTCTTTTCTCCCAGATTAGGCAATCATTCCTGTGTACATCTTTCCTCCCTCCTTTTGTACCCTCACCCCCACACACGCCTGCCCTGACCGACCACCACCTCACACACCGATGGCCTTATCCTCTATAATTCCAAAGTGAAAGTTCATATTGTGCATGAACTTCTTGGGTGGTCAAGCCTTCCTCCAGTTGCCTGTGATCAAGCTCCTGGCCTTCATTGCCCACTCCCCCCTGGCCCTCTGTACACTGGTCTTTCCACTGACACTGGTCACCACTAACCAGTTTGTTGCCAAATTCAGTGGCCGTTTTGTATTTCTTATCTTCCTTCATTTCCCTACTGCACATGACATCTTCTTTCCTGAACTCTCTCTTTCCTGGGATTTTGTAATACTCTTCTCTCCTAGTTCTTTTGCTACTTGGAATGGGACACCCTAGTTTCTGTCCTCTATCATTGTAGGTCTCTCCTTCAGTGGAGTTCAGAGATTTCTGTTACCATCATGAAATGATAAATCTGAAGTCTAGCTTCAGCTCAGGCCTTTCTCATTAGCTTCAAGTCAGTATGGTCAGTGTCTTGCTGGATATCTCTGCCTGCACTTTCATGCACACTACAGAAATGTCTCATACAGAACTCAACTGTCAACCAACAGCTATGTTCCTTCTTAAGTCCTAGCTGCATCTCCTCCATCTCAGCAAATGGCACCATGAAGCATTCCACTGCTCAGGTGAGAAACTTGAGAGTCATTCTTGTAGTCTCTTTCATTTCCCCACTAACACCTCCTATTCATCACCAAATCCCATCCATTCATCACCCTAAATAGAACTCGAAGCCATCCACTTCTCTCCAGACCTATTTCTCCAACCCATGCCTGTGTCATTCTTGCCTGAATTACCATAATAGCCTCCACACCAGCCTCCTTGTCTCCCTCTTGCCCATTATTTGCCACTCTGCTATAATCTTTCAAAAACAAAACTATGAGTAGGAAATCCTTGTTTAAAATCCTCTGTGACCTGGCCCTTGACTGTCTCTCTAATTTATCTCTTGTTAGTAGGAATCTCCACCTTCACCAAAGCAAAAAAGATCCCCACATATATACAGAGCTATTTAAAGTTCAAAGAATCTTCTATGTTATTTAATATACTCCAGGTTTTATACCTGCTACTGCCTTTAGTGTACTATTGTTCCACCAGCTCTACTTTTTTTTTTTTTTTTGCTAACATGCTACTATTTATTCATCCTTTAAAACTGAACACAGATTTAGCCTCCTCATGAAGTTTACCACAATCAGCAAGTCTGGGATGATTAACTCCTGAATGACAGTGGTCTACTAACTTGTCTACTCTCCACTATCTTGTGAACTCCTAAAGGGCAAAGACTGGGTCTTCGTTGATTCTGCAGAAGCAGTAGGCACTACAGACTTTCAGGAAGGACTCATCAACTGACTAACCAATTTGTATGGCTGTCATTCCAGCCTTTCTCTCCATACTTGGATAGCTGTGAAACTTGCAAGTCTCCTGCTAGGGTTAAATCCTTTCTGCTAAAAGAAAGGAAAGAGCCAGGATAGTCATTTACATATGTGATTAGAGTCCTGTTAACTGCAAGGGTCCTCTTTCTTTCCCACATTCTGGTTCCCATAACTTGCTTTGGCATTCTAATCTACTACATAACCCCTCTATGAGTTTTTCACCTTGACCTCTTCCTTTGCCTGATGACCTCTTATTCTGTGCCTACAAGTGCAAGGGACTTAGCAAAACGTTTTTGTTTTACTACTAGAAATTCATTCTGTCTCCAAGTTGAGAACATTCATGAATAATTTTGAGTCCAAGATAATCACAAACTTTCTTTTAGTCATTCATTTCACCCTCCTCTTCACCAAACGTTTGACTTAAAACCTCTTAGCTTTATGTAAAGTTGAAGGTTTTGTGTTTTCCTTGTTACTCTTTGTTATGGGGTGGGGGAGGAGAGGAGAAGCATTTGAGCAGAGAAATAGTCAATGGGTGGCAGTAGGAGAGGGAGGTAAAAAGTCAAGGTTCCCTGTGTATTTAAACATATTATTTAGATCAAGGATATAAGTGATAATATTTAAATTAGTGCTTCTACACAGAATCAAGATGATGTAGAAATGTAACAAATGTTCCTGATTATCTTAATCCCTTCTTTGATCATAGTGGGACAGCATGGGATTTATGGACTGTATTATCCATACTAGTGAGGGAGGATTTTGTTAGAGGGGAGCCAAGGAGCTGGGGGAAGTGGTAAATGCACAGCTGTGTAGTCAAGAGCACTGCTTTAGATCTACAGAGACCTTAGAACCATGCCTGTGCTTTGCCCATAAGATGACTTTCGGCTGTTGCTTTCCCCTCCCAGGATTTGCATTTACCCATAAGTAAAATGATGTGGTGGGAGTGCATGATCTCAAAGAACCCACCAGCTCTGAGAATCTAAACTAAGGCAGGTACCAAGTTACTGTACCATGACAAGTCCGTGCCCTTAGAGTGTCTTATCGTGCTTTCCAGGGCTGTAGTGAGATATGGAAGGCGATGTTTGACAGTGTTCTACCCTCTGGAGTGGTGTCTTGGCAGCTGCCTCAGAAGTAAATCACTGACTGGAGCTTTTTACTGCTGATGCTGGGAGCTCTTGACAGCTCAAGTTGGACTCCTGCAGCAATGTGTTGTGCCCCCACCCCTGCCCTTGCTCATCTGGCTGGTGTGACTTGAAGAGTCACAGAGATATGTCCTCACCACCCTTACCCCTCAAACCTCTTCCCTGCCTTGTCTAGGAATCATTCTGCCTACACTTTAGAGACCCAGTCTTTAAGCTAAGCATTGCCCTATCCTTGAATTGTTAAAATACACTGTACATGCCTCTCTGATGAGAGGCGACAGGCTCATCTGCATACCTGAGGAGAAGTTATGTGTACAAATCTGCAGAAATGCTCTGTTTTCCTTGTACTGGCCCTGCTAATCCCCATGTCAGAGACATTGAATATTGAGATAGGGGTGAACATCCTGCATGCCAGCATGTGACAGTTTTCTCCTGGAGTCTGCACTCTTCTTCTCTAGTTAGCTTGACAGCTATTTATGCCTTTTCCTCTCCTTATTCTTCTGTTTCCATCCTGGTCCCTCACTTTCTCCTTCCAGGCTCCCCTTCTTCTTGCTTCATGTTTTTAGCTCTCCATCTTCACTCCCATTTTTCCACCACAGCACCCTCACAGTTTCTCATGCCAAAGATCACTTCCTGCACCAGCAGTCTCTGTTTTTCGTCATGTAGCCTCTGGTTTGAAAATGCTAGTAATTGGATATCGGTAAAGAGTGACTAGAATGTACTCTATTACAAGCATTCCACATAGCCAGAGATTCTAAATGTCAGAGCTTGGATCAGTGGTCTCTAAAACTGAGAGTGGGAGAGGCATATGGAAGTCAGTCCGTTTGGGTATAGAATAAAATATTACAACTTCTACTTCGATTTAAATTGAGCGAATCTAGGAAGAAGCTAGGCTTTGAATTAAATGATTTAATTTATAAAAGTGCTTAAAACAATGTGCGACACACTAAATAATATTTAAGTATCTATTGTTATTCCATTAAGTCTGTTAAATAATGTAATATACATATTTTCACTGGCACGCCCACAAGATGTTCATGTACATTTTAATGCATTGTCAGGTAAGAGAACAGAAGGGGTGATCTTGGGGTTCTCATAATTTTTCCTATATGCATACCAGAGATATCACTAATTTGTTGGACCCAGTTATGTGGGCTTATGGATTACATTGTGTAACTAAATTAACTCTGCAAAATGGGCAGGTGACTTAAGAAGATTACTGCAAATAAGCTGTGTATTGAAGATCCAATGATGTAGGCATATGAAAATGATAGCACTTATAATACTTCTCCAACTCCCAGAATTGTTTTCCATCAGTGTCATTATGAGGTCAAAACCATGGCAATCTAATTATACCTGACAAGAAGTCGGCAAAAATGTAATGCACAAATGATCAAGAAGACTATTTGAAATATGGATTTACACTCATTCTTGCACTAGCGTATGTTGTGCCTTGAAATAGTAGCTAATAATATAATAAAGACGTGATTAACAAAACAGTCGACATGCTATTTAATTCATCTTTATGTCCTCCTTTTACATTGTCTATTTATTATGTTTCATACACATACACACAAATATCTATGAGCTAGAGTGAACATGCTCAAAATGTTTTTTAAGTGAAAAGGTATTGAATCAAAAGAATTTGGAGATCACTAGACTAGATCATTTTGAAAATAGATGAGGACCCACAAGAGAGGCAAAAACATTTTGAATATGGGAAAATAGCTGTCATAAAATCTGTGGCATTTTTCTGTACAATAGTTTGCTGCCAACTTGAGAACCTCTTTCTGACACTTTGTATAAAACACAGTAGTGATGATCTTAGAAGTTGGGAGAAGTGAGACAGCAAGGAAATTTAAAGTTCATAAAATCTGAAGACAAATGCATTTCAAAATCATAAAATTTGAAGTCTGAGAGTTTGGATACAAACCCCTAGTAACATATCATAGTTTATAATGACATATCTGTGAAGGCTCTCTTTCCCTCTTTAAATGTGAAGACACAGAACAGTTTCAAAGAGGTTAAGATACTTTCCCAAGGTCGCTTGTAAATGGCACAGCTGAGATTTGAACCATGTATTGCAGCCTCCCACTCAGTGTTCTTTCCACCACATCAAATGGCTTCTAATCCTTTGACCATAATCTGCTGAGCAAATTGTGGTTAGATTGTTGTGAATGGAGGAATTGTTGTAGTAATGAAAGTCTGCTAAGAAGATGTAAACCAGATATAAACAAGTCAATCGTCCTTCCACTGCCCCAGTGAGAAGGAACACCTGACTACCTGTATAGCATCATATCCTTGTCTGGATTTGAAAAGATTTTCCTAGTATCCTTGTCTCTTAAAAGCTAAAGAAATTAATCCATATGTAAGAATTTCTGGTTTTCATCAGTGATTACAAGTTTTATGAGAGTCACGTTAGTTTTTACAGCTCTGATGTGGGTCTATCCCTTTTATATAGGCCACTCACTGAATGAAAGCTCAGTGCCATGGAGTTAGCAATGTGAGGAAATGATACTACCACGTGTATGTCAGGGAAGTCATGTAGTATCTACTTTGAGAAGACTTGTATTAATGGAAGGCTTCCAAGAATATTTAACAAAATCAATGTACAACATTTCTCTTAAACTGTGGTAGAAATCAGTGAGAGGAATAGGCATTACTTTGCAGAAATGTGCTTCCCTGTCATCTTTAAAAAAAAAAGCTTTTATTTTAACAGATGACCACATGGCCAATTATTTAATGACAATTTTAACTTTAGACGAAGAGGTCCTACGCTAAGCTTTGTAATTTAATTTTCTCATTGTGTTGTGTGAGATTGCAGCCCATGAACAAACATCTAAGAAGGCTCTGTGAGGGCTGGGTAGTTGTGCATACACTGTGTGGAATGTGAGCATATTATAAGCATAAGACCTGTATCTAGTTAAACTACATACACACACCCCACACCCCACACATGTACGCGGATGAGTGGTGCTTAACTACACAGCACCACATCTGATTGAAAGTCTGAATGGCAGACCCCACGTCCTCAAAGGGAGATACTGGTATAGACTGGAATGATCGAGCAAATTCCTTTTTAGAATTATGAGCAAACATGTTTCTTTTGGAAGATTAATTTGGCAGAAATTATGCAGGGTGTATAGGAGTGAGAGATTTGATAGGCAAATAAATGCTTCCTATTTTTAGAGGTTATGTTGCCATGTCCAAAATCCCCTAGCACAACAAAATGGAAAGTTTGCATTTTCTTGTTGCTCAGATCCTACCTTTCTTTAAATGATTCTCTCCAGCCTTGAAAACACACACACAGAGACACATAGACACATTCACCTGAATGTACTGATTTCATGCTGGGGACTTGTTTTTATTTTAGATGGCTGCATCACCCTTTTGTGTTTTTTAAGTAGCTGAGATGTGGTGCTAATTCCTTTCCCTCACATTCCTCTAATTTCTTGGAAACCAGTATCACCATTAGTTATCCCCTACTGATCCTGGGTGAGAATTCATCCCCAAACCAAGTGGAATCGGTGGCACTGAGGTGACCCTGTCGTGATTACACATAGAACTATAAGAAAACTTTCTTCAGAGCATGCTAAAAGCTCCTGCACTTCATACAGTGCCCAGCATGAAAGGTTTCTGAACAAGTGTCTGTTTCTTATTTGACACATTTTGTTGTACAAGTAATGAACGAAGGATAAGGTTTAGGAAATCATGAAAAAAAGAAGTAATTATTTCACATGAGACAAATTCCAAATCTTGGTCAGTGGAAAAATCCACAGAGTACCTTAGAATCGTGCCCTTATTCTGAATTACCAGCTATGATCATAGCAGGTTCACACTGTGGGCTTGGTTAAGCATTTAGTTTTGCTATGACAGTTTTTGCATTTTTTATCTTCACCTTTACAAGCTTAGTCTAACTCTTTAATTTTTGAAAGCAGTAAGGAAAATATGTGTATTCTTTTGGATTCCAGGGAGATGAATGTATATGTTTGGCTATCATCCATATCAAAGCAACCATAGTTTCTGTCCCTGTGCATGTCTTTGCTAGTTAAAGTAATTGTAATGACTTAGCATTTCACTGATGTAGTTGGATTTTCTCTTGGAGGGAGCTGTGGAGAAACATGCTGTGGGGCCCAGAATGGAATGAGGGGTAAACAGGGTTCAGTAGCCAGGGTACCCCAGAGAGAGACTGAAAGAAAGCAAACAGAAGGAAGAGGCAGGTCTTAACAGGCTCCCCAGACAGGGCCCCTTTTGCTGTAAGAACAGAGTCTTAAACTTCACAAAGCTCAGGGAGGGAAAGGAGCCAAGGGTTAAACACAGTTTTTGCCATTCAGTTGAAGAATTATTAACTGACATAGAGAAAAGCCACACATAGTCATATAGAATAACATTTGTTCCTCATGAAACCCATCTAGATACTCCACAAACTCAGAAATGTACCTAAACTTGTATATCCACACAGACACTAATATTGATCCCCATGAAACACAAAGGTACCCATCCTTACACAGAGGGAAACCTAAAGACTCGGAGAGACTCAACATTGCAAAAGCAAACGGGAGCCCCAGCATGCCTAATGTGGGCTGGGTTGTTGGGACCTGTGGCAGGGAGTTTAGTGACCTGATAAAATTCATGATTAGAACTGAGATCCCACAGCTCCAGTAACTGGCACCAGGGTAAGACAAATTCACTTCTTCCTCAATTTTACCTTCTAGATCAAGTACAAACCTAGCTGGAGCACTAAGAGCAGGCAGGATAGAAGCCTGTCTTCTCCCTCCATCCATTCCTCCCTTGGAAAATGAGTACCTGGGCTTGAGGCCGCCAAGGGCCCCGGGAGGAGCCAGAGTGAGGAGTGTAGCTCAGGTCTCTGCCCTCCTCCTTTCCTCAGACCCATTATGGCCTAATGACAAAACCACCCCCA
Organism: Solenodon paradoxus; assembly: GCA_004363575.1. NCBI lineage: Eukaryota > Metazoa > Chordata > Mammalia > Eulipotyphla > Solenodontidae > Solenodon > Solenodon paradoxus. Next base: position 48,038 of record RJWH01006809.1, read on the forward strand.
GTGCAACCAGTGCAACCAGTCCCCTCAGGGCCTCCACCAGGGCCCTAGAATCCTGAGGAGAACTTGATTCCCCCAAGGACCACATGGGCTTTTCACATCTTCCTCAGATGTTCCTGCCACTCGGGAGCCCCAAGAAGAGCTCCCACTCCCACAGCCAGCCCTGGGGCCTGGCAGCTGAGGTTTCTGGGGTGACCTCACAGGCTGCTGCTAAGGGGAGGGGGCCTGACCCCAGAGCCCTGCCCAGAGTGGTGGGAGACCACTGCAGCTCCGGTAGGAACAACAGAAGGCCCTCTGCAGCCTGAAGGGGAAAATAGGCACCCTGACAGGGCAACTCAGAGGAATCATGAGCCACTAACCTGCTGCCCAGTGTCCACAGCCCAAACCAGAGTGACTGATGGCCCTTAATGATGGAAAAAAACAGTTGGAAGAAATAAATAGAAAACAAAACCAAACACAGCCTGGGAACTTTAGACCAGCTTCCAAATGGAAAGTCCATAAATTTGAGTTCCTTGTCCCCCGAGCCCCCAAAGAGCATTTATCTCATGAAAAAAGAGTACTTAGACTCACAGGGATCAGTTAGTCCAACAAGTTCATCTTACATTTGGGGGTTTATAGTAGCAGAGTGGGGAAGAGAGTTTAATGAATTGTTAGCCCTTTCTTTGATGATGAAGGTTGTGTGTAAGGGTGGAGACAAAGAGGCAG